>JAGDQP010004499.1:54758-82924 GCA_022664845.1 Lepisma saccharinum | reverse complement strand
TCTCTCTCTCTCTCTCTCTCTCTCTCTCTCTCTCTCTCTCTCTCTCTTTCTTTCTTTCTTTCTCTCTCTTTTTATCTACATATATATATATAATCAGATACAGTAAAAACTTTGTAGAAACTATTTTCGCTTTTAGAATTGAGTGGGAAAACATGTAGTGATAACCATTACACTAAAGCACCTAATATTAGTGTGAGAAAATTAGAAGAAAATTAAAACTATATGTACTAAAATAGCTATATAGCCATTCACTTTTATATGAAAAGTAGGAAAACAGAGAAAAATACGGAATTGAAACTAATGATTAGTTGAAAGTCTCTTTCCTCACTTAACTTTCAATTTGTAATTTGTTCTGCTCTAATGACACTGCCTACTGACCTTTCATGTGTTTGCGTATGAATCACGTATGTAGTATCAAAAAGTTCTGAACCTAAAACGACTGAAACATTATATCAAAATTAGGCCGTGGGCTATCAGTCCATAATTAACTTTAAAGTGACGTCATGGGAGTTCTGTGTTCCTTTTCTGAAAACAAACTAGGGAAGAAGGGTTAGATATTGGTGGGTGTAACCAGTATTTGAGAGCTCCCTTCAAGCTCAGCTGTCAACAGATCACCTCATTACTTGACTCTGATGTCAGTGAAGAACGGGTGGGGTTACACATCCTTCTCGCATGCTGTGATCTTCCTTTCTTCTTTGTCCGCATGCCGAATACTACATGACTGACCCGGGTGGAATCAGTAATCATATATATGCTCCCCCCTCAGCCTCTGCTTTAGGACGCGTTAGTGTATTTTGTTCGTATCTGTGTCAGTTAGTTGTTGGGTCTGTTAACAACAACTGTATTAAACATATTGGAATAAATTATATGTACAATACAATCACTTTGCATATATATTTTTTTCCTTTTATCGGTAACTTCCTTTTAACGGAACAAAATGAGCCGACGTTGTCGATATTGTTTAGCTTATTTGGCTGTGACCTCTCAAATCGTTTGAAGTCTCACTAACGTATATTTGCTTCTGAGGTATGTATGTTTTCAAGAATAGACATGCAATCTGCAGTCATAATTTGGTCAAGTCATGTTTATAACGAACATTTCAAGCGTAATTTGCTCAGAAATTGACCTAGCGCAGGATGTCCTAAAAAAAAATGTGTTCTGATGCCGGTAAATGATGTAAGGACATTTCAGTACAATTAAGATGTTACATAGTCGCTTTTCTGCGTTTTGAGGTCTATTTTTATTGTAGTATGAGGATCTTGTTATAGTTCACAAAATCCAAAATGTCAGTACAAAAATACTTATGCAATCTCAGAAGTACTTAACTACAGTGCCTTTTTTTTTTTTGCACGAGGGATTTCGCAAATATCTCTCTTCTTGTTATGCCATCTCTGTCTTCCTCTCTGCAAAACCCCAATAGTAAGGGAGCCAGCGCCCCCCTCCTATCCATCGGGACTTTTTTTTTTATTATTCAGGGTCTAAATAAAATTTATAGCGATGTTCTAAAAAAAGAACTTTTGTTTTAGACCATAATGGCGGACTTTTGGTCGACAATTGGTCAAAAGACTATATTTTACAATATATTTCAATGAGTCGCCATGTGCACTCCCCTGATCGTTCGGAACAAATTTTTTGCTAATTTCTTATGGTCCAAATAAAATTTGTAGCAATGTTACTAAAAAAAAATTAAGTGGTTTTAGATCATAATAGCGGTCATTTTGGGTCTAAAATTGGTCAAAGTATTTTTTTTTTTTTTTTTTTTTTTGCAGTATATTTCACCCCCAAGATCGTTCGGGACCATTATTTTTTATTATGCGTTATGGTCGAGAAAAAATTGTAACGGCGTTCCCAAAAATTAAAACTGGGCTCAGACTATCACGGCGGCCATTTTTGATAGGAAATTGGTCAAAAACCTACTTTTTGCAATATATTTCAATGAGCCCACACGTGCACCTCCTGATCTTTCGGGACCAATTTCATATTCCTTATGTTAAAAATGAAATTTATAGCGATATTTAAAAAAAAAATACTTTTTACCAAAATGGCGGCAATTTTTGGGAGAACATTTGTCAAAGACGCTTTTTTTCTTCTCTTTTCCAAAAGTACTTGAGTTGAAAAAAAAATATTTAAAACTTAAACTTCAAAACCAGCACTTTGTTATTGCCTTGTTCCAAAGAAATTGTAATTATACGAGAAACGCCCCCCAAAATTGGGAGCCTGAACGCCCGAACATTGGGAACAGAAAAATGGAAGCTTATGAAGTAAGTTGAAGTATAAAATGAAAGAATTTTTCGAACTGAATATCAATATGAGTTATTCAGAAAAGGATTCGGCAACAAAAAACCAAAATGGCGGCCATTTTTGTTTGAAAATTAGTCCAAGACATTTTTTAAAGAAAGGAAACCCTCAAGTTGAGACAAAAAAAAAGAGCTAAGAATCAGACTTGAAAACAGGCACTTGGTTACTTGTCTTGGCATAAAGAAATTGTAATTATACCATAACCTTCCCCCAAATTGGGAGCCTAGAGGCCTGAAAAATGAAGGTTTTCTTAAGTGTGTCGTATTATGGGGCATACTAGGTGTACCGGTTTTGGATTTTTAAAATCCGCGTACCAAATGCGGATTTGGAAGCAAAAGAAACTATCTAGAGGCATAAACAAGTTCTTTATTCAAAATAATGTCAATCGCTAGCTACACATTTGTCCTATCTTCGTGGTAATTTAATTTGTTGATACAGTCCGAATAGAACGTTGCTGGTTTGGAGGCAAACCATTCGGAGACCCACTTTTCCACTTCTTCGTACGTTGTGAAGGGTTGCTTATACAGCGCGTGTGCCATCGATCGGAACAAATTATAATCTGAAGGAGCGAAGTCTGGTGAACACGGCGGGTAAGTTAATACATCCCAGGCAAGATCCTTTAACGGATCTTTAACTGGTTTCGATGTGTGTGATGATGAGTTATGATGAAGCAAAATCACTTTACCGTGTCGTGTGGATTATTGCGGTCGTTTGACAATCAACGCTTGATACAAATTGATTATTTGTTGCCGGTAGTGTTCACTATTAACGGTTTCACAAGGTTTTATAAGTTCATAATACAGCACACCCTCCTGATCCCAACAAACACAGAACGTTGTCTTCTTGCCGAAGCGATGTGGTCGTGCAGTCGATGTTGCTGGCTGACATGGATCAACCCATGAATTTGGGCGTTTTGGATTCTCAAAATGCACCCATTTTTAATCGCCAGTCACTAGTCGATACAGAAAGGACTTTCCTTGGTGCTTTTGAAGCAAGAGTTAACTTATAACTTTCCTCTTTTCCATTTGTCTTGCGGTCAGTTGATGTGGCACCAATTTTCCTTCCTTCAATTTTTTTCCCATTGCTTGTAAACGATTGGAAATTGTTTGCTGAGCAACGTTTAATTGTTCTGTAAGTTGCTTTTGAGTTAGACACACCTTCCTCCAATAATGCTTGCAATTGTTGGTCTTCAAACTTTTTCGGTTTTCCTGGCCGTCCCTTGTCTTTCACATCGAAATCACAACTTTTAAAGCGTTTAAACCATCGTTCACACCAATGCCGGTCCGGCTAGGTCGGCTGGTCGGCAATCGCCGACTGCCTGATAGCCTTGTACGGGGCCCGGACGCATAGGAAAATAAATATTTAAAATATATAATAAACTTAATTATCAGATTTTTTAAAATACCGAAAATAGAATTAATAATTTTTATTTTTAAAAAAGCAGGAGGGAAATAGTAACTAAAATAACTTTTTTTTTAATTCCAAAACATTATCTTATGTGTAAATAGCTTTCTTCGCGTGTGTTAATTTCCTTAAAACAGTAATTTTAATCCACTAGTAAAACATTTTCTCACGAACGTTAGTTATTATGAATGTTAATGACTGGTAAAGAGCGTCAGCTTGTCACCCCCGTTCTAATGTTACGCCCCACCCTCTTTTATTTCTCTATGTTATTTTGGGAACAGATGACAATATCGAAGGTGAGTCACCTCACGTGGGTGCCGACCGGCGAACAGTGATTGTGTAGAAAGCGGAGTAAGAGGCCATGTGATAATAATCCAGAAGCATAATACAGTAGTAGTCTATAGCGAAATATATTTGTCTATGGATAGGCTTGTTTTGCAAACGAGATACTGATTCGTAATCTTTAAGTCGTGCAAGGTGAAAACGTCATTTGGTGGCTCCCCGACTACAACCTATATCTCTCTCATCTCTCTACCCGGTCTCCCATACTTGATCCTTCGTAATATGCTTTACAACTACAATTTTATGCACATTACTAAACTGCCCTTTTCAGGTTATCCCTTCTTTTCGTTTCACACACTGGTACCATATATAGCGTGTGTTCAGTGTCCTAGAAACATAACTGCAAACTATTTGACTCATCCGCTCACTGAAATGGTTTAGATCCCCCTCTTTCAATGGATCCTTTCTAAACGATTAGAATGTACCTTCCTGAACATATTTTAGATTTTCTTTCACTCAGGAACCAACCTCGTATTACGACCAAACGTCCAATAAATTCATCAATAAATAACCTTCCTCACAACAGACTTGCTCAAGCTTTCGTGGCAAACCATCTAATGACATTTCAGCTTCGTAAAATTCACTTCTCTCGTAAGGGTATCACTTATCCAGAACCTGGAGTCTTCTGAGATATTCTGATATCCACCCACCACCGGGTTTTCAAAAAATCTCTTTCACCCTCTCTTTCAATGGATCATCCTGGCGAACACTATACAGGGTGATTCAAAAATCGCAGTACAGCCTGATAGTTTACAAACTGATAAGAAAATGAAGCAATGTAATACACAAATGTGGAATGATTGGGAGGAGCTATATTTTGAAGTACATGATCATTGTTACCGCCATCTTAAAACTCGCCATATTGGATGGAGGTTAATTTTGTCAAATGGGAAGTGGGTCATATGGCGTATCAAATAACACGATAATGTTCTCAGAAAAGCATTCTACGTGTCCGATTTGACCTATCCGTTACGGTAGTAGAGTTACCTTCGCCGAAGATGTAGCGCTGGATAAATGAAGGCACATTTTCAGTGAATGTCACTCCGCTATCCTAACAGATAGGTCAGATCTGACACATGGAATACTTCTCTGGGAACATTCTCGTGGTATTTGATTAAGAAAATGTTAATTATTATTCTCGGCCCGTTGATTGTTTGAGTAAGAATAGCATTAACTGTATTTATTATGTTCCAGATCGTGTATATAGACAATGCATGGCAAAACTAACAAAATTTCCAATCAGAGAAGCAAGAAGTTGGTCTGTTATCCGTTCTGATCTTACTAGTATATCCCTACTTGACTTAATATAATTGATGTTAATGCTCGGTTCAGCTAAGAAACAGTAGAATTGTAAATCTATTGAAAGACTTGACTAATCCAACTGAAGATCGTAAATTTCATTTCTCACAATTCAAAGTATCTGGACCAGAGCTTCTTGCTGAAGTGCAACTATTGAAGCTCAACGGTTCTAGCAAATTGAAGTCCACCTCCGATTGGATGAAGTGGCCAAAAGATATGCTACTTTATATGTGCATTTGTTTGTAAGTGTTAGAACAGTTTACTCTTATATACATGCTACTAGTTGCTTGCGTGTAAAACGAAATGATACAAGTAAAAACAAAACTGCGATCTACAATAGCACAAACTCACAATTACTTTTCCTATCATATGTTGCGGAACGTCTTCGTTCAGGATATCATTGACATTTTCAGATCCCTTGTTCCATCAGGACAAAAATAGAAGATATTCTATGTTATGTTCTATGGTTTAACGGAGAATTGGAGAGATTATAATAATTTAGACGTGTACTACTAAGACTAATTTGACAAACATCTCATGTTTCATATGGGCGTATAGTGTTTGAGTTCTTTTTATATTATTATTATTATTATTATACAACCTTTGTCGTGGAAGTTCCAGGACAGTCCAATTCAAGAAGCAATTACATTACAGTTGTTCCGGTAGATTTTGTGTAGTCACGCTTGTGAAAGGTAAACAGCGAGTGAACTTTAAGTTTTGTGGGAAGTTAGCAAATATTGAGACATGAAACCGTTTACGCCAAGGCTAAGATGACTACGCCTTATCAAAAAGGCTATTCAAAGACTATGTCAAGTCTTTGAATAGCAGAAGTAGTTTGTTAACGGTGGTGTCTATGGAAGACGATCCAAGATCTGAGCTATCGTCAAGAACGCACATTGCTGACAATCTGGATCGCATCAGGCTACAGGAACATAGTCATATCACTATAAGCGTGTTATTCGAAGAACTTGGTATCATAGATTCGTCTGCCTTCATAGGGAAGAAAGAAACTTACGCAAGAATCGTCCCTCATACGCTTCTATAAGAGCAGAAGAGAACCTAGTATCAGTTAATTCTGAATTCTTAGCGAAAGCTAAGAAAGATCCACGTTCGTGTTGACCATTATTGTCGAGGATTTCTTCCTGTGTTCTTGGCTGAAAACAGCGCTGAAAAGAAGGCGGTGCAGGAACATTGCAGCTATCCAGAAGGCCGCGATGGTTGAGCTGAAAGCATACCAGAAGAAGCTTTCTCATGCTGTTTCCGAAACCTTCAGAAACATTGGCAGGAGTATAACAATTGGAGTTGAAGAGAATAAAGACAATTAATTGGTAATTGGAATATTTTGCTTTTTACAGCGCCAGTCCTGGAACTTTTCTGACAAAAGTTGTCTTTATGAGTTTCTGCATTGAATGACTTTTTGTAATGTAACAGAATTTTCAAACTGATAAGCTGACATTTGCATTTATAGGTGAGTGAAAACATGTTATATTGAGACTTCGCTTCGTGAACCACTATCAAAGAACCTTGATCGTGGTAGCGCTGGGATTGCCCGCTCATACCTGGTGCCAGATGTCGTCACTTTGATCCCCATCCGGTCCATGTGGGCTTCTTAATACTGTTGACCATGTTCTTCGTAGCGCGTTGCTCGATTTGGATCTTAATACCAATTCGCCTTACCAGAAAGAACTGTGAATTCAATACAGGGATTCCGCCAGGATTTGGTGGGGGGTGTAAAGCTAAAATTGGGAAGGTTTAATGGAGTTTTGCATGGTTTCTATCGATAAAAATTTTAAAGTTTAGGAGGTGCTCTCGTGAATTTGAGGGTGACACTCCGTCTGGCAGAATCACTGATTGTATTATATAGAATTAATTCGAGAAATTAAAATATTTGTTAAAGTTGCTGTAAGAATGCTGAAATTTTCTTTTCAAATAGAACAAGGAAATGCATCAATTTTACCGAAGTAAAAATGACACATTTATGTGGCAAACATTATTTATGTGGCCACTAATGTGTTACCCTGCGCACGCCTGTTTCGAGTTGCGCACTCGAAGAACGCTCATGTATTTGAAGCCCGCGGTAAGTGTACGGCACATAATTCACATGTGTAAGGCACCAGCATGTATTAAAACAATCCATCACTGCAGTATATCTTTAACCACCTTATACCCTGAGAAAAGTACTCGAATATGCTGTATAAGGTAATAATTTGTGTAAAATTTTTGTTCAACATAATACAATACAGGATATTCAGAAAGTGATGGTGATAAATTGTAGAATGAGTTTCTCAGATACAAGAGAAAAGTTCCTTTGAGAAATATCTAAATATGTGGTTTCAGAGCCAGAGGTACCCAAATGTGGCGAGGCATCATCACAAATCACGTAATATCTCGTGTCGGTTAGCACATGTCAAACATAGTTGTGACTATTTAATGTATTTAATCAAATTTTATAATGGAAGAAGTGAAGTAGCATAGAGTAGATTCCTCTCGTAAAAGTGTCATTGTCCAGCAGCTGACATTGCGCAGTAGACACGACGCATGGAAATGCATCTAAGATCATAAACGTTGTTTAAATATGTTACAGGATACAACTTTTAGTATAGTTCACATTTTTAGCATCCCGTATGCAATATATGTATTGCGATATGTTTGAATCTCTTCATAGGGCACGCAGATATCTACAATCTACATATATTTCAAATTACGTAATGATCGACCTAGCTAAGCCTCTGTATGCTTTGCAATAATATACTTATGCTAATTAATTAAGAGATTTAGTAATCATACAGTCCTGAAATCTGTAGCAGAATCTACTGACGCAATCTACAAACAAAACAGAGATGACACGCGAAGGAATTCACATCAGACGTCGCAAACGGTGCGTATGTACAAATAAACCTATGCTACAGTTGACGGCAGCTGCGATAAAACCAGGGTCCTGTCCGCCTACTAGCGCTTTGATTAACTGATGTACAGAATAATTGATATATTGTATTCGTTTGGCTGAAGGATCTTACAAGTAACACTATTTCAAGTGGACACTCAGATCTAGAAGTGTACGCTCAGACATATTTAAAATCAACATAAAAGCTTAGTTTGTTCGTAAAATGTTAGGTGCCATTGGCCAGTGGTTGAAGAGAAATTGTTGATAAATAGTCAGATCTTCTCTGTAGAGAGTGATATCAAAATGTTCAAATATCATTATACATTTAAATTGCTGATACAAATGGAAAGCAGATACACAGTATCACAGTATATCTAAGTACTGAGTTGAAGGCGCTTCCTTGTGGAGGGTATATTCTTCATGGCCGCCATCTTGAAGTCCGTCATATTAAATCTCGATTGATTTTCTTAAATGGGAAGGGGGTCGTGTAGTATGTCATTCTGGGCTAACATTTTACGAGAAATATATTTCTGAAGGCAGTTTTGCCGTAAATGTAATAATATGAGCGATAGGAGTATGCGACGCTAGCATGGGGTAACAATAGCCTAGAAACACACATTTCTTTTCGAAACAACGACGGAAATAAAACAAAATGCATACAAATTATTCCTGAGTATAGTGCCCTATCGATATGGATTTGTATGCATTTGGGCTTCATTTCCGTCGTTATGTGAAGGCAAAACAGGTGTTTCCAGGTATTGTATCATTAACCCAATCTAGCGTCACATACGCTTTTCTCTCACATTATTATATTTTCGTCAAAACTTACTTCAGAAACGCATTTCTCGTAAAATTCTATCTCAGAATGACATATTACACGACCCCTTTCCATTTAAGAAAATCAATCGAAATTCAAGATGGCGGCCATGAAGAATATACCCTCCACAAAGAAGCGCCTTCCACCCAGCACCCATTACTGTGTATTTGCTTTCCATTTCTTTCAGCAATTTAAAAATATAATGGTATTTCAACACTTTTATATCAATCTTCACAGACAAGAGTCGGACTATTATATCATCAATTTATCTTCAACCACTGGCCAATGGCACCTAATATTTTACACACAAACTCAGTTAACTATGCTGATTTTTTAAATATGTATATCTCTTCTAGATCTGAGTGTCCACTTGAAATAATATTAGTTGTTAGTTTTCGATTTTCTTTAATCAGTAAACTGTCCTTCGTGGAATTATCCAGAAAACATTGATGTCATTTTGTAAGATCTACTCGAATCATGAAGTATTCATTGATTGAATTTGTGAACAAAAAAGTTGCAGACGTTTTAGAGAAACTCTATTTGTTTTATGTTTTTGTTAATCAGTAAACTACTTTATTTGGAGGGTAGAGGAACAACAAAAAGGCCCGTCTCCAGACTCTGAGCTTAGTTTAAAATTTGGGTTCACAGGATTCTTGGCTCGTTAACATCGAACTACCGGCGGGTAATTACAACTTGTTCCGTGCTAATGGGGGGAGGGGTTATTTCGGGGCATTTCTTATGACATTATGGGCCCACAATGTCAAAGACACACACTGTTCAGGCTCGTTATAATTTTGTACTACTGTGAGCCTGTTAAGCTGACATGGAATGGAAACTTTGTTAGATCTAGGAACATCTCTGGCACCCATGTCCCTCCCGTGGAGATCATCTTGATCCGCTCAGAGACTTTCGCATCAAGAAGATGAGAGTATTTCAGCACGACAGTGCGTCGTATTATCGGTCCACAATTGTGTACATATGCATGGGAAAGCATTTCAGGGACCAGCTTCACGCATTAGCCACCCGTATACTTCCAGTTATAAATCCCGTCTGCACCTTGAGACATTGTTGAGAGTTCCATCCTACTAACGTGACGGAACTATGGGATGATGTGCAGGCTGCGTGGCTGTGTATAGTCCTATCTGTGGAGGTCTTACGAGCACTATTGAAGTTCATTACTCGTGATTGCCCTTCTCTGAACTCGAGGTGGCTAACGCGTTATTTGACTAATATGAGTTGTAGCTTGCCCCGTCTGTGCGCGTGGCAGAGAGAGGAAGAGAGAAAGAACTTTATGTTAATGCGAGGTTAAAACAGTAACTACTTTTTAAAAATTAACACTACAGGCTTTTCTGTCATACTGTTTAAACAATACATTGGCACCGTAGTTTTTGGAGCTTAATATTTTGTTCTTTAGAGATTATGAATCTTCATCAAAATATGAAGAAATATCAAGTTTTTTGCTGTACTTTTGAATAAAGGGTAACTTCTTTTAGGATGATATTCGCAAATCATTTTATTTGTGTTGAAAATTACATCTTCGTCATTAGAGAAAAACAGTTTTGTATACTTCATGTTTTCTGATAAATTCTATCCAGCTGAAGTTAAATTTTATTTTATTTTTCCAATGAACACGTGTACCTCTCAGGAACACGATGTGTGTACGAACGAACCTGGTACTTCGCTTAATTTGTGTTAATTAGTTGGACAGCAGTGATTATGTTGAAGTTCGGGGTGCTTTAAATGTTTTTTCGTGAGGTCATTTCGTAATACGTTTAATGTTTTGTTTTTGTTTGCTTATTTTAGCTTCATTTCTCTTGCTGCATAAGGTTACTGTTACTTCCTAGCTATTAAAAGAACAAAACAAAAGGAAAACGAAGGTTCTCAGCGTGTTTTCTCGCTCTTTGTGGAAGGTAATAATCTGAATCTACGGCTCACACCCAGATTGGGTGGATTTGCTGCTCGTAATGAACCATGAGGAGGCGTGCCGTTCTTCAACAGGTCCGTATATCATTTGAAGTGAAGTCGAAACGTAATACAGTCCGTAGTAGAGCGTCCCACGTTATGCAGAGGTAGTATCAAGCCTTATGTAGTAATCCCGTTGATATTATTCGACTCATTCGTAACTGTAAGAACTTGTACTTTAGTACTTCTGTTCTCGGAATCCCACTTTCCGTTTCCATATCTGATCAACATTTTGTTTTTCATTTGAGAGAATAGAACTATTTTTAAAAAAATACAATGCTGCAGTATTAAGAAATCATGAGAAAAAAAAACGAGAAGTATATCACAGTGGCTTTCAGTCCCTGGATTCAAACCTTCGACCCTTTGTTTATCATTAATATATTTTTCTAGTATTTCCTGTGAAGACACTACTAAATTTAAATTAGCTTTGATGTTGCAATCCTGTGAAAGGTCTTTTTTTTTTGTATTGACCACATTTGATTATGTTTTACGTGTTAGTGTGATGCTTGTCCTTAGGATGCTGACTTGATACTGACTAGGGGATGTTCGGAATTCCGGAATATTCCGGGTGAGGAACGTAATTTTGTAATCCTCAAAGAGTTCAATTCAGTCCCTTTATTCCCGAATGCCTATAGAGAGCATTTATGTACGTAGTTCGGATTATATTCATATTTGTGATAAGTTGTGGCTTGAATGAGGAATTTGAATTTTACACGGAAGTATATTCTTATTAAACGTGAAGCATTTCGATCAGATTTTGGAACCAGGATTGAAAAGTGTTTATCACATGAGAAATGGAAAGCAGACTTATTCCGGACTTAGGCCAATTTTCTACTCTTGATAGTGACTCTTAAGTAGTAGTAATTATAAGGAAATATGCAGTGTAAGGAAATAGTTGAGTGTAACTATTATTAGGCTGTTCCGTAGAAAGGAATGAGGGTACCTAAATGTAGTCCAGTACTTTCTAGTGAATCAGATGGCCCCTATAGACGATGTCGTAATTCAGTCATTGAAATTAGTTTGTCTCATTTGCATATGTTTTTGAAGAATCGTAAAATTGTCGCAAGAAAATAAAAGTTACCAGGAGATTATTTTTCTGAGCCCATTCGATTTTGATGAGTTAGTCATCATTATTTCGACGGATTTAACGAAGGAGGTTTTCCTAAATTTCCATTTAACGTGTGTAGTTGGGAAGTGACCCTTATTGCTATTTAATTTTGGCTAGATATTTTAAATCTAAACCAAAATTTATATTCTCCTCCTCATTTTCTTTTCTTTTGAGCGAGGTTGCTGTTACAAACTAAATCGTAAAAAAAAAAAAATCAGAGAAACTTTAAATCTACACAAATATGTTTTTAAGCAAAGTTTTAACCCCTCCCCCACTTGAATGCTTACGTAATACTTGAAAGATCCTCCAAAAGAAGGCATGACACGGAATTTACGAGTTGACAAAACAAAAAACAAGCTGACGTGTTATACTGCTACTCCTATTATATTCAAATTTGTGATAGAAACATTTTCGTTCTCATGTAATATGAAAAATGAGGTGTTTGGTCTTGATGTTTTCCATGAATGTATTGACAATGACAGTGTTGATGAGAGAGAGGTTTTCAGCAGTAGGAATGCACTGTCGTCGGCACAGCATGGATTTATCAAATGAATGCATTATTTTAACTGGTCAATCGATAATTGGTATATTATTCAATTGTGCTAAATAGAGTTTTATAACATTATGCATAATCCTTAAAAGAAAGTATTCAGGAAGACCCGAAGGAGGAAAATATGTGTTTATTTTAAACTTGTACGCAGTCAGTTTGGTTCATATTATTTGGAAAGCATAACCATAAATACTTGATTTGGGAAACGTGCATTGATACTATGTTTCGTGTAAATTATTACATTCTCTGAAATTTATGTTAGCTACCAATAATATATGCTTGTAGTTAATTTTGTTTTCTTTGATTTTCGAAAACTTTTAATTTTATTTCTCCAGAGGCTAATGGTTAAAGGTATTCTCGTGGAAGAGAGATGAAACAAACCCATTTTAGTTGAAATTTTTAAATAGGCCCGGAAAAGAACTCTGCTTTTTTTAAAACTTTTTTTTTTAACACTTGTATCTAGTTAAGCACGATGATAGGTCTTGATGTTTCGCCCAGATGCAGGTCTATGACCTGAATGTCCCTAGTTAAAATAAACCGATAGTGGTTTGTTATTGTCTTCCATCAGATAGAAAAGATACACAAGAAGGTAATCTACAGTGTAAAGTGTCTTTGGAAGCAGTACGTTTAACTTGTTCCCACCGTGAATTGAACTCGGGATTCCAAGACGACGAGCGACCCATCGAGGACACCGTGATAAATAAAAGCATGAAGTAACTATGGCATATTCATCTTATTTGTTGGTTAATACTTAATACTTAAAGTGAACATTAATGTGGGCCCGTCATTATTATTTTAAAACCCTTTAAATAGTTATTTTAAGTTACCTCATTAGACGGCAGCAGAAAAGAATATTGAACATAATTAACTTTTATTGTTGTGTTTTTTCTTTGTAGGTTCGAGATTTGGAATGTATTCCAGTGCTTCTTGATTGTTGCAATATCGATGCCAGAAATCCATGTATCCTTATCAGTCTTCATCTAAAGACTTAGTTGAATATTTATAAGAAGTGACAAGGAAAGTTCATTGGCCTGTTTATACATGGTGAATCAAGAAGAATCGGCAATATTTCTGGAGATGGTAGTACTCGTGATTCTAAACATGTGTCCGATTTGCAACCGTTACGAGATTAGCTTGTCTAAATTTCAGAATAGATTATGTATAAGTCAAAAAATCTCCGAAAATCAGCTATGCAACCGAAATGAACCAAATGTAGGGAAATGTTCACTTATCAGCAAATCCCTAAATGGAAATCTTATGGGGAAAGGGATTATTTTTTCCGCCTCTTCCTCTGTACTATGAACAGTAGAAACAATAGCTAGTTTTATACCATCGATGAATCCAAGGAGATCAGACCTTGTCTTTTTGACATTCAGTTCCTGGGATATTGCCAACAATACACTCTGGAAAGCGCGAAAGTGAAACAGAACCCTACGAAAACGGCAAAATGGTCTGGTCCTCGAAGGCGTGCGAATGAGAAAGAAACTACCGGTAATACGTATCTGTATTTCAACAAAAAATTATTTTCTCTAATTTTCCCCATACAATTTTCCTCTAGAGAGTTTCTGATATGTGCAGTGTGTATCGCATGTCTTTCTTGAACATATCTCTGCGTTTGGTCCATTTTGGTTGCATAGTTGATTTTTGACATTTTTTAACGTATGACTTTATATGAGTTAAACAATCTCTCTCCTGAAATTCTGACAAGCTATATCTCGGTAACGCTTGCGAATCGGACACATGTTTACATAATGCTTTTTGTTTAGAATAACTAGTAATACCACCTCCAGAAATATTCTCGATTCCTCCTTACTTGTCTTGTATACTGGAGGTATTGGTAAGTGCTCTAGTTTTCGTTAAAATAAACTTCGTGAAAACTCAATGAAGCACTTTGAAAAATTACTGTAAAACTGACACGTATAAAATCAATCATACATCAAAATCGAGATAAAAATACGTATCTTACAAACATTTCTGGAAAGTCGCATAATAAGCACTATCGTCATAAAAAATGCAACAACAAAGATTCATCGAATTCATGTAAAATTTGCAGAACATGTAGAGCATGGAAAGATCAACAATTGATTAGCACGACAGCTCCGTGACGCTCCAAATCCGCTGGGTATGCCAACTAGGAACAGCAATCGGAGGCAAGCCAGACAGCCACAATGCAGTGGAAGACGACTGTTAGTGTAACGTGAGCGTGTATATGGTCGAAGATGCCTCGTCGTCGAATGCGGCAGCCCTGCCAGCAGATCCCAGCCCTACCTTTGATTGCAGAAGAATTGTGGCATATTGCGAGTGTGGTATATTCTTCCGCAACATTGGTGCCCGTACTGGACGTATTGCATCCACAGTGCAGCGCATATGAACTCGATGACTCCACGAAGGCACTACGCAATGACATGGCGGATCGAACAGCCACATCCCGAACACTGGCGGATGTTGCACGGCGCCCATTTCTGCAGCTTCCGGTACACAGCATAGGTATGAGCAATTAGCGTGTCGCGCATGGAGAGCCGAATGACATAACATCCTATTTTCTGACGAATCCCGCTTCTGCCTGCAGCATCTTGAGCGACGCATGCGTTTTGTATCGCCACGGCTGTCAGGCATAGGGTGTTATGGTGTGGGGTGCCATTGAATTTCGTGCTCGTTCGTGTCTCCTACGCATTGACGGACATGTGGCCAGACAACGGTACATAGTTTATATGATGGACCCAGTTGTCCCTTTAGTGCAGGCGCTGTTGGGGACCACATTCCAGCAGGATAACCTTACTGGCTGGACACAATGCTCCCCTGCTTCCTTGGACGGCGCGTTCACCTGCCCTCGCCGATTGAACACATCTGGCCCATGATTGCACAACGCCTCTCACACCAGCGACCTTCCCAGCTACAGTTGATGGGCTGTGGCATCGTGTCGAAGATGCATGAATTGCCATACCCCAACAGGACATCCAAGGGCTCATCCTCTGTATGACACGCTGTGGTGCAGCCGTTCTAAACGCCTATGATAGGCCTATAGGCTACTGACCTTCGGTAGTTCTGTTCCGTAGTCGTCACGTTGCCACGCATCGCACAGAGCAGTAAGTTGCCACTGGTACCTTACGGTATGTATCTGCCAAATTTGGGGCTGCTATCTTCTCTCCTTGGTGTTGCATTTTTCATGGCGAGCGGTGTAGTTAATGTCTTCTCTTCTTAAAAGTCCTTTAAGGCATAATATAGTTACAGTCTTCCTTGCTCTTCTTCCTCTTGATTTGTCAACAGGCTTTGATTAATAAAAGTGGGCTTCAGACAGATCCCATCAGCAGTAAGCAAATTCACATACACTTGAAATAGGTGTTAGTAGATACTATTTCTCCGTATAGTGTACGAAAGCGACACTAAAAATAGATTTTTATGTTCCTGCTTGTTTTATTTAGTACAGACGGAACGAAAAAATGGGACACCCTCTGTATCCTGCGAATCCCGACAGAGAGCGTTGTAAGAGAGGTTGCAGGGTTGTTGTTGGTTTTGCTTCTTCCTTTCCATTGTCTCGAAGGTTGGTTCAGTATTGTTTTTTCTGGGACCATTGAAAAGAATTTCATACTTGTATGAGTAGTCACATTTTAATAAAGCCTAGGAATTATTTATAGTGGCGAAGCGTGCCGTTCGAACTGTAAGCGACAATTAAGCCCAAAATTCTAAATGTGTACCAAATCATTGTAATGGAAAACTTTACGATCAGATACAGAAGATTTTGGGTAGTAGCAAATCGCATTATAAAAGTGTAATGGAAAACTTCAATGCGAAAGTAGGAACTAAGGGGAACAGTGACACGAAAGCAGGAAATTTTGGATTTGGCAAAAGAAATAAGAAAGAATAGAGGTTAGTGGAACTTTCAAAAGCCAACAGACTCCTCATTTCCAGTACATTTTTCAAGAAACCACCCCAGAGGAAGTGGACATGAAAAGGACCAAATGAAACGAAAAACAAAATAGATTATGTTTTATCGAACCATATGGAAATCCTTCAAGACGTATCTGTTCTGAACAGTTCCAAAATTTCGAGCAATCACAGTGTGGTAAACTGTAAGTTGAAACTAAATACAAGACTTAAGAGCAAGAAGATTATCAGAGGAAAACCGCCAGTTCTAGATTTAGAAAATCTAGCGAAAACAGACAAAAATTCGAAATAGAACTAAGCAATAGATTCAGTAGCTGGGAAAGTTAGAAGATCAAGAGGATAACAACAGAAATGTGTACAATACTAACTGAGATGGAAAGAGACAAACAAGTAAATAGCAGGCTTCAAAAAGAGAAAAGAAGGAAAATGAAAGGAGAGGAAAATTATATAAACAACAGCTCATGATAAGGAAAAGACAAATAATGATAGTTAATAGACCTGATGCGACCGTCACAAGAAATAAGAAGAAAATTCTAGCATGAGCGGGAAAAAACAGTATAAGTCAAAACACACAATTTTTCAGGAAACTATTTTCTTCTCTGCCAGGCATAAGTATTAACACTTATACTAAAGTACAAAGAAGCGATTACTCGACTCACGTTTAGAATTGACCTATACTAAGTTAACCGAAGGTGGGGCATCACATACAGATCTAAAATTTATCTTCTCTAATTTTGACTAATTTCTGACTTATAATGTTTGAAATTTTTTATAAAGAATTGTACTAGTCCAATAAAGAACTAGGAACAGAAGAGGAGAAAATTATGTAGATCCCCAGACGTAATGAAAAAAGAAGTGAATTAAGTTCTTCGTAGGTGAAGAAGTGAAGATGGCCAGGAGAAGATGGACGCACAGCAGAGATATTTTAAATGGAGAGGTGAGAAGATGAAAGAGCAACTTGCAAAATTATTCTCAATGTGCCTGAGGAAGAGAGAAATACCCTCAAATTGGAATAATGCTATTATTAATTTGTTGCACAAGAAATGGGACAAAAATGCTTCGAGAACTATATACCTATTAGTTTACTGTCAGTTCTACACAAAATGTCCGCCAAAGTTGTTTTGAATTTCATTGAACAAAACCTAGATTTTAACCAAGGAGGGGAACAAGTCGGATTTCGTCATGGATTTAACGCATGGACCACATAGAAGTACTGAATGCAGTTACGAAAATAAATAATGAAAATGAACTTCTACTTGTGTAGGATTCGTAGATTTTTGGAAAGCCTGCGATTCGGTCTCCTTAGCAGCAGTACTCGAATCATTTGAACATCAAGTTAGCGAAGGTGCATACATTAAATTACTACGAAACCTTTACTCAACTGCTACTTCTACTGCTCATCTGCCATTATACTACATCAAGAAAGTAAAAATTCAAAGTTGGAAAATCTATAAGGTAAGGAGAACTTCAGCAATAGGAAGAAAACGAATAGTTCTCGATAAATCAGAAACAACGCATTGAATGAAAATTTCGTTTCCGGAAATTTGTTTCTAACAACATGGTGGATATCTGTATTGAAAACACGGATTATCTTTTATTATATTTGCTGTAAGAATTGCTCTGGAACAGTATCAGTAAACATTATAAGTAGTGCTACAGTAGCATTCTTGACCGCTGAATGAAGAATTTGATTATTACTATTATTACAACAAACATTTAAATAAGTACCAGTTCTTGGGGCCGCGGTGGCTGATTGGTAGATCATCCACCTGTAATGCTTTTGGTCGTCAGTTCGTTTCTGTTCGTGCCATGTACAATATTAATATTTTATAATGCAAGAAGTCGACTGAATATGACTCCTCGATGGCTACTTTCAGGGCCTCGTCATCTAACACGTGGTCGTCCACTGCGAGGTTCATCAGCAAGGTTCACATCTCCCGAGGGAAATTTCTCGAACCAGTGCCTGGTGGTGCGTTCGTACACGGCATTCTCCAAATGCCTGGCATATGCGACAGCTGACAGGCCCACTTTAAAGTCACACAACAAACACACGCGAACGAGCTGCTTTGATGCCTCCATTTCTCTTTTACACTGGACGAGCTGTGACATGACTGCTGTGTGTGAGCACCGTGCCTGTATTACTGAAGGTCGATGGTCACACTACCAACTGCTCGCTTGGCAGGCACGTGCGTCATTTCATTTCCTCTCTGTGAGCGCATGATTAATGAGAAGTCAAAAACGACACAAACGTTTTTGGTTACCTTGTAATTTCATGATTTTGTAACAGTAAATTCTCACTATAAATTTTATGTTCAAAACCATCATATCAAAGGGGTGCTCAGATCCTTTTTACATGTTGTGCTGATAATAATGTATAGCGTAGATGATACATCATTGTATTGATTATTTTGTATAGTCAACCGGACCCTATTTTTTGTTGGTGTTTTGTATTAGTAGATGGAGTTCGGCAACCTGTTAATTCATATCATGAAATGAGCTGTCATTGATAAATATCTGTTTTCCTTAACAATTGTCTAGTCATTATTCAATGGGTAATTTTGGCTGTGAGGAATCTCTGCGAGAAAAACGTAAAGAACCAGGCAGTGATTGCTAGTATGACGCAGGAAGGTGTTGTAGATTCGGCTGTCCTTCATGAATTAGGACTCACCCTGGAAGGCGATGGACAAAAGATAACAATTGCTCCACTCAATAGGTAATGGCTTCTCATAATGCTGGCTTTAATTTAGTTTGTGTTATTTATATATTTTTTGTTTTATCTTGAATAAAATATGTAAAATATTTTTAGTGTTTTACTTTCCACCTTTATAAATGTGTCTTTGAAACTATCTTTAGAAAATATAACAGAATATGACGATAAGATTGCAAGTATGCAACAGAATAAAGAAGTTCTGTTTCTTGAACATTCATATAATAGACGTTTCGAATAAATGAAAACTCACCTACGAAAGCTCTAGATTAATTGTTTGTTTGCTTTACTTTTTCGAAATATTTGTGCAGATTGTCTTTAAAAGTAACTTCCACATTTTTTATTAATAGCACACTTAATCTTCAACGATCTGTTAAAATGAAAATTTCGTTTAGAAGACAATTTTTCTTTCGGATCTGTCTATAGTTCTTCAGAATTCTATGTTTAGACTTACAGCAAAGAACTATCAGAAAGTATCGGAGCAAATGTGTATACTCACTTCCAATTTCCGTACATTTTTTTCTTTAGAGAAGAACTTATAAATATTATGTATACTTTCATTCAATATTCGCTCCATAGATGGCAGTAGCGAACATTTAAATGAACCCTTTTTCCATTTCTTTTTTGCAGTTATTTCATAAAATGTATTGAAAAAAAAATCCAATAACCGTGCTGTCTTACACGATTAGGTATATGGACCACAAACGCCTTGTTATTGCGATATTACCATCCATTCAGACCCTAGCCTAGGAGAAAATAATTGACCATTGGTCTAAGTATCTTTGGTTCGGACAGGGGTACGTTAAGGGAGAAGATATGGGAAGGACGTCAACTAGAACCAAGTATGAAGATACTTTTCCGACATTAGCCTGGTTTGACGAGGAAAAGAATGGACGACTGCTGGTCTCGAACCCAGAACCTTCTGAATGTAACGCCAACACTCTACCAACCAAGCTACGGCTTCCCGGTTTACGATGTGTATTTTTTTTTTAATACATTTACAGATTATATGCTTATCCTTTTAGTAAATGTTGGCAGTTTGAGTGAATGACATGGATATAAACTTCAACTAAAAGGATCGTGATCCATGTGGCGGCTAGTTAGCTGAAAAGTCGGTGAAAGTTCCATTAATACGTGTCGCAGAATCAACGAACAAAATTGTGTTATTATTATTATTTTCTTGTTTTGCAATGTGTATTTCATTTATCAACAAGAACAGCAATTACGTACGATCCAAAGTTTATTTCGGTTTTTCATTTGAAGAAAACTTGTAAGTTCACATATCATTTTTTGTATAAAAATTCATACATTTGTTTCCATATCTTTTAATCTATATCGGGTAGAACAAAAGTCATAATGCAGTTTCTTTTGACCTTTAAAAGTTTTCTGTTAATTTTATAAGTGTTGGCGTTACATTCAGAAGGTTCTGGGTTCGAGATCAGCAGTCGTCCATTATTTTCCTAGTCAAACCAGACTAATGGAATTATATAACCTGTATGCTTCAAAAATCAAGTTCGTTAGTTGAAGTGAGTGATCGTTAAAAATTCTCTCCCTTTCATTTGTATTTTGCATGACATTCCGAAAAATAGTCAATGTTACCTTTATTATATCTTTTTCTGTTACAGTATTCTTTATGGCTTCTAATTTGATTTGTTTACGTAGACTTTCCCCTTCAAGTATTCCCAAAGAAAAATTTCAATCGGTTAAATAAAAGGAACCTAGAAAACCAGTTCACATCGACGTTACATGTATTTTGTTGTTTATAAATAAGTGTTAAATGGTAATTAAATCCTGATCACTATGAGCCGTTGCAGCATCCTGCTGTAGCCAAACGTTCTGCGTAAGGAGACGACTTCAAATCATTCCTTACAATTTATACAAAGACTATTGACGAAAACCCCCAAGCCCGCCTTCCGACGTGCGCGTTCGTCGCTTCTTCATTTGCGGCGAAGCACGCAGCTAGCACATGCATGAAGATTGAAGATGCAACCTGTGTGTGCCGAGTGCTTCCTGGTTTAAGTTTCATGTTCTTCATTGACACTTGCTTCTACTCTAACGATATTTTATTTCATCGTCTGCTTCTGGACTTCCACTGCACTTTTAACCTTCCATTCCTGTGTGTGTCGAAAGTTTTCAAGTCTTAGTATAATTTATTTAGTAGGTGTTATTCTAAGTTAATAATTTTAAGCAATTCTCTTTTTCTTATAGAAAACACTGATTTTAAAAACGTAGCTTCAGTATATGGGTTTGTTGTGTGTGTGTGTGTGTTTATTCATGGTGAACTTGAATTTCTTCTTTATAAGCCAGCTATCTACAGAAACGGAAAAAAATAGTTTTAAAATTACTGCATTTTTTATTAAAACAATATGATGACTCAAGTGATGTCGTTTTAAAGTACTATATTTACGTTAAGTTGCGCTTCAATGTTTCCACAGCAGGCATCAGACTTGAAGGAAGAGAAAGTAGAAAATATTTTTAGCTTCAATAATTTGAGAAATATTATATGTAGATTTGGATATGAAGTGTAGAAGACCAAGTAACAGTGATTCAGTGACCTAATGTTGCGGACTTAGGATCAACATTGGGGACGTACACAGATTCCGAGTCTTGGTCTACATACTATCTCGATTGCGGTTTTCCTCATTTTTATAGGGAAATGTCGAATGGTCTGGTAAGTCCCTGACTGTTCCTTTTTCTGTCTTTCTCCCTGGTTGCTCGCCGAGGAATGTCATCCTTGAGACCTGTTACGGGCTTAGGTCATATATGCCTGTAAAGGTCATGAAAGTGTAAATGAAATAAATATGTGAATTAATATTCTGTAAATATTTTTGAAATAAGAATGGTAAAGGAGGAAACTCCCAAAAAAGAAAACTAATTTCTGGAAAAATCTCATTCAGGGTGGTTGGCCGCTGGGATCGATCTCAGGATCTCTCGAAGTAGGATGGCCAGTAGGTGATGATTAAAAATCCAGACACGTTGATAAGCTAAATAAAATTGAAATGTAAGATGGGATGCTATTTTTCTTTTTAATCATACGTTTCGTTGTGATTGCTAAATGATACGTAGGTTTAGGTAACAAATACTTATTAACTTAAAAAAAAAAGTACGAACATTAAATTAATAATTCCTCTTAGTATCCAAACAACTTTTATGGTAAGGGGTAATATTTCGATCATTTCAAATATAATATGTGAATATTATGAGAAATGTATTGGATGCACGTATTCACTTTTAAGTTCCTTATATTACCAAGATGTTGCTACCTTCTTCATTTCTTAGTCTAGTGAAATTTAA
Source organism: Lepisma saccharinum (assembly GCA_022664845.1). Taxonomy (NCBI): domain Eukaryota; kingdom Metazoa; phylum Arthropoda; class Insecta; order Zygentoma; family Lepismatidae; genus Lepisma; species Lepisma saccharinum. Next base: position 60,374 of record JAGDQP010004499.1, on the reverse strand, counting down.
GATTTTGAAAAAATGATCGCAATTGTACCCAGTTCCATTATGATCGCCTTGTATAAATTCGATCAATATTTGATAACCGCTTGACCACATCCTGACATTAAACATGTAAGTACAATCGATAATTTATTAACTCTCTAAAACCTAACAATTAAATATGTGAAATACTGTAATAATTTTAGTTTCATTTTATTTATTTAAAAAATTGTCTGAAAATGTATTAAGATCCAACAATTTAGATGGATAAACTTATAGTTATGCATCGTAATTTGCATGTTTTCTATTCTGTATTTCAAAATATATATCATCATATTCAGCCGTTTTCTATCCATTGCTGGATGAAAGCCTCCCCTTTTCTTTCCTCATATCTCTGTCAGCTGCTATCCTCATTCATGTAGCTCCTGAAAAACGCTTGATTTCATCTACCCATTTTGCATTTGGACGTCGTCTCGGTTGTTTCTTTTCTCTAGGAATCCAATGTAGTACATTTGTCTCCCACCTTCCATCTGTTCGTCTAGCTATGTGACCGGTCCATCTCCACTTCCATCTTTTTCGCAGTCTTGATTATACCTTCTACCTTTGTTTGTGCGCGAATCCATTCATCTATCTTCATGTCCCTTCTAGTTGCTCCTAGCGTGCATCTCTCCTTTGATCTTTGTGTGACTCTTAATCTCTGAGTCGTTTGCGCATTCAATGTACAAGTTTCACAGTTGTACATTATCACAGGTAAGACGCATTGATTTTAAACTTTACGCTTCAGACACATTGGTAGTTTGCTTTTGAAAATAAAGTGTATCCTTCCTGTAAAGTATAATACCCTATACCGAGTAGGTTGGGATGCAGGAATGCGATCTTTGGAGTGGTGCAGCACGTCATCTACCGCAAGAATTCCATAATGACTGCTATTTACACTAACTGCTATTTACACTATATATAGAATTTTCAGAATATATAGAGTATATTGCGTCCACCTTAAATTCCTCTTTCAGCGTCATTGTTCATCGCCGCCATGTCCATTGGATGATTGTTTAGTTGCTTGAGGAATTGCGTAGAATTTTGGACATTTAACAGATCTTCCTCTCTGAGAAATAATTTTGAATACACGTCTCCATCAGCTATTGCTTTCTTGAAACAGATTAATTCTGTTCATTAATATAAAACTTTGAACGTAACTCCTTCGTGTGTCCGTATTAGATACCAGTATTTAAAAGAAATATTAACATTTACCTGTATTGAGATAGCACATAGTTTAGAATGGGCTACATTATAACCGTCTATTTTTCCTGCAATCCAGAAAGCAATATTTTTAGAAAGCGGATTACAGCATATTGCAGAACATCAATTTTATAATTTGATATCTTCGTAAATATAAGAGTATCGCACTAAGTTTGATGTCGTTGAACACGTCTTATAAATCCCCCAACAACATGGTTTAGGCCGTGAAGCAGTGCCGGCGTAAGGCAATCTGGGCCCGGGGCAAGTGAATTTGGTTCAGAGTCGTTCGCGAACACAATCATGAGCACACACTTCTACTGTTGGCTGGAATATCTTAGTTTTCCGTATTCTGAGCCACGCGGGAAAACTTGGGCTCCAAAGGGGCTCATTTGCCATGGCAAATGTCTTCTCACTCATTCGCCGTGGCCTATACATAAGAATGGTTATTCAGATTGTGTAGTCATACTTATCAGCCATTGCAGTCAAGCGTACACGTAAGAGTTCTGAAACGGCATAGCTGTTGCGTTACCGATAAGATGGCATTTTTTTCGGGGACACCTATTTTTCTAAATATACAACGCTGCCGCTTTTCTATTGTGTTTGTGATGTTCGTGTCCGCCCGTCTGTATCCTGTAACGTAAGTCCCTTTATGTTCATCTGGTTTGGAGAGGAAAGCACGGACGTATGTACATAAACAAATTGACTATATCAGTTTAGCTGACCGGGTTCTTATTTTACAATTTCTGGATATCGGAGACAAGAACAGCCGGGGCAGAAGTGTTATTTCGGAGACTGTCCCCGAAAATTGGGGGCGAATAGTCACCTATCACCATCGATGTGCCCCATTAATTAATCTTAACAAGCGATTATTGACTTCTGTCGGCGACCGGCAGGGGGGGGGGGACGAAGGCACCGCTACCCTCCTCTTTACGCGGGACTATGTCAGAACGCCCACTAGTCAGATCGTCCACTTCTTAAAGTGGTCAGAACGCCCACTAAAATAGCAAAACATGTAAATTCAGAAATGGTCAGAACGCCCACTCGTAAAAATGGCAACAACTTTCACCAAAATGGTCAGAACACCCAAATGCATAATCGGTCAGATCGCCCACTTCTGAAAACGGTCAGAACGCCCAGCAAAATGATCAGGATCCCCACAGGTTAGAAAATACAAACCCTACCAAGGTACACGGTTAATACTTTAATTTTTTGCAGTTTAATACTTATATTAAATCGATATTGAACAACATAATGGAAGAAAACTCGGAAAAGCGTTCTCAGAGTCTACTAGTCAGAACGCCCACTCTTAAACAAGTGATTCGGATTTAAGTCGGGGGTTGTGCACATAAGCTACTACCAGGCTACAGCAGCGAGTATACAATTTATATAATAATGTTGCGTTCGCGTATGTTTCTTTTCCTAAGTATAATTATCTGCTATGTGTTATTATGTTATATTATGTGCACTCATAATAATAGCTCGGTATGTATATTTATGTTTGAGTGGAAGGAAAGTATACCGACCTTAACCTCGCCATAGTAAATAAGACGAAATAAATGAAAATATCATTACAACAAACACTAATAAATGATTCTAAAAACGTGGCTATCTGAACAATCTTGGACAGAGCGGTGAAATTTCATTCTAAACACGGCAAAATTATTTTGTACTTTTCAAAAAGAACCTATTATTAAATTTGTATTTCTCAATAAGTGCAATATATCGCCTTAGAAAAACGCATCAGAAGCGAAATCTATATCACAGTAGGAAAGGGAAATTGAAAACACATAACATGAAAGCAATATGAACGAAATAAAATATTCGTTGAAATATAATTTAAAATTCAAGCTGTTTTCAAGGTGGGAATGAAAACATGATAAATGTAGTTAATTTAATTCTATTAGCTTTTAAGTATACTTTTTATTTAATTAACTTGGAAAGGCACATATGAAGCGTAATTTAAGGAACCATTATAATATGCTGCCGTTTTCTATCCACTGCTGGATAAAGGTATCGCCCTTTTCTTTCCACATATCTCGCTCAGCTGCAATCCTCATCAATGTTACCTTCTGAAAAACATTTAATTTCATCTACCCATCTTGTATTTCGACGTCGTTTTTTTTTTTTTTTTTTTTGTTTGCAATCCAATGTAATACATTAGTCGTCCATAGTTGCTCCTATCATGCATCTCATCATAACTCTTTGTGTTTGTCCTTATCTGTCCAAGTTTCACAGTCGTACATCGTCACACGTAAGAGACATTGATTATAACTCTTACTCTTGAGACACATTAGTAGTTTTCTTTTGAAAATAAAATGTACTCTTCCAAGCGAGCTCCACGCCATTTGCATTTTCTATTTATTTCATCCATCAACTTAGCATACGTTGATTTGAGCTGCTCTGAGTAAACATACTCATTAACTATGCCTATTGTCTCTCCGTGAATCAATATTTCCTTCTTTGCAGTATGTTGATTGTACATTACTTTTATTTTACTTAAATTCATTTTAAGACTTATTTTCGAGTTTCGGTGGGCGCTCTGACCATTTCTGAATTTACGTGTTTTGCCGTTCTGGTGGGCGATCTGACCATTTCTGTGGGCGATCTGACCGTTTCTGTGAGCGTTCTGACATAGACCCAACGTTGTTGCCATTTTTACCAGTGGGCGTTCTGACCGGTGGGCGCTCTGACCATTTCTGGATTTGCGTGTTTAGCCGTTTCTGTGGGCGTTCTGACATAGACCCCTTTACGCCACCACTGCGTGAAGGTCTGGGCTCTTTAGTTACCGATATCGTTGAGGACAAAGACATAAAGACCCTATTTATAAAGATTCTAATCACGAAATCAACTTTCTGTCCTTGTTATTATTATTATTATTTCCTTGTACATATTTTATTAATAAAAATTAATATAACACCTGTTCTCAACTCGAGTGAACGGAAATAGTAATATGTTTGAATGCATACACTTCATCAAGCTTATATTGTATTTTTGTGTTTAACTTTGTGCAAACAAAGAATGGAATATGACAATATAAAACAATTGCAGAACTTCCTTTAGCAAATTATTACTCAGATAATGTTGTCGAGTGATTCCATCCTTTGCACGCTCTGTGCATTTATCAATTCCAAACTCATGTAACGATTACTTTTCCCCCACATAGTATAGGTAAGGAAGGTGTAAGTCATTGAGTGTGCTTTTTTTTAACAAAACCATAAATATGCTGTTCACATGAATGCACGCGTAGAGCAACACGTCACGTTTTATTATCCGTGTGCGGCAATCTGCCAAGCACGTGTCTGTCTGATGCCTGATTCAAACATACATTGAATTATAGTGATTGGCAATAGGAGGAACTGTGTGCGTGGGTATACACAGCTTAACATTAAGCACGCAAACGTAATGGGCGAGGAATCATTGCTCATAGTTTTCAATTCGCAGATGAGGTAGATTCATTAATATTTTATGACATTATGCATTACGGTTAATAGTCATTTGCTTTTGGTATGCATTACATGTAGTTAAATTTAAACGTTGTGTATTCCATAAAGTCACCTCTATGCTAAGAATTGTACTTGCATATTTTTCTTTTTCTTTTCCTGTAGGCAGAAAATTAGGAATAATACGTCCGTACACTCTGCAGGTGGTTTTAGATAACTTTAAGCTAAGCTTTTACATAAAAATTATGCGAAATTTGCTGTAACTTATCACAAATCATATCGGGTGAAGTTGGTGAAAATTCAGCTGTTGAGTGAATTTAGATCATTCTTATTACATGGTGAAGATAGCCTATATTCAAGGAATCTGTACAAATTGTCGTCAGAAGTGTTGACTAATATTCTGTTCACCTTTGTTTCAAAACTATTGAGAAAGACTGGGGGAAATTATTGCACAAAATTTTGAGTAAATTAAGAGTAATTATAATCATTACATACAGATATATCGAAAGAGTGATAATAATTAAGTTTTAAACATCATACAAAATAGACTAAGTGAATGAGCATTTATACCCTTTATAATCACTGGTAATGCAGTTAGACCTTACCAAGAAAGTTTACGTGAAAATTTTAAAAATCTAAAATTCATAGTTATATTTAAAACAACTATGATATTCGTCATCTTAAGTTAGAGTAAAATTAATCATTTGCATATATCACGAATATTTCCTACTATTTTGATTATGGTATTGAATTCATTATTTAGTTTGAATTTTCTAGTATGTATAATCGATATTTCTGCGAAGTTCATTAGTAAAACAAAGGCTGCACTGATATGAGGCGTATAAGCCAGAACCAGTGGTATTGCAGACAGATAGACGGCGCAGGATAAAATATCCGGGGGAGCACAACATTTTATTTGAAAAACTTGGGGGGGGGGGGAATTAATAAAACACACACGTATATG
>JAGDQP010004499.1:0-54658 GCA_022664845.1 Lepisma saccharinum | reverse complement strand
TATATGACTACCCCTGTTGGCCTAGTCAGCGTGTCTAACTACGGGTTTAGGGGTACCGGGTTCGATTCCCGGTGCTGCCAAGAATTGTTTCCAAGGCGTGTGGGTCTGAAACGGTGCCCACCCTGCATCGTGATGCAATTGGGGAGCTGCTATGAATAAAAGATAGTGGCGATCACAGCTGAGAGCTTCGGTTCTCCTCTCCCAACCCGTCTGGTCAGCGTGGGAGCAGTAGACCAATTTCCTCCCTCCGGGGAGAGGCCTCATCCAGTAGTGTGGATTGAATATTGCTGTGATTTATATATATATATATATATTCGTGTACTCTTCAAATTTAAGTTAGGATCAAAAATTCTTAGTATGCGCCGTGTTCAGAAATATTTTGGCTGGACTTCGTGTCAAACTACTGTGTTTACTTTTTTTGAAAAATATATATTTTTATATCTTACATAAATATCAAATATTTTTTAATATAAATATGCCTTTTCAATATGATACATCTAATTTGCAAAGATTAAAATAATGTATTTAAACAAATTTAACTCTTAAGTGATACAACACATTTTTACAAAATTCACTATTTTTCATGTAGAATAAAATTCAATTGCAGCGTTATGCAATAAAGTTTCGATTTATAGAATTAATTCTCACTACTTTAGTAACACCTCATTACTTGGTACCTGCAATATAAAATAATTATATTGTTTTCTGAGATAAAAATGTCTATAATACCCAATACCTGAAAATATTTATAATTGTTTAATTTTTAAGTAAACTCGCGTACTTAATATGTACAGCATGATCTTTGCGTAAACACTACATCTATAATTGAATACGTCTGTTTTTGTGTGCTCTTGTGAACTTATCTACAACTTGAATTATGTCCAGGGACTTAGCAAGTTTCTTCTCAATTTAAAGTACAGATAAAGCATTTAGCCAGTTCTATTACGAAATAATCTTTTACTTGGCGCAAACTAGAAAACGTTCGTTCACATCCAGCTGTTGATGGACTGTATACATTGCAATAACACACAGTTTATGCAGTTCGGGAAAAGCAATTATGAAATTCTCCAGCATAGAAAGAAGCTTTATTATTATTACAATCTTTTCAGCCTCATAGCGTCAGATGACTTTTGGGATGAGTTTCAGTTCTGATTCCAGACTAAAGGCCGCTTTAGACGACAGCATTTATGATACGATGAATCTTACGATTAGAAGTAGTGCCAGAGTGTGAAAGTAAGAATGCTGCAATAGGGCAAGATACTATGGTATAAATCCATAACTTTTTTCTTTTTACCCTGGCAAACTGCTTTCGCTAAGATTTATCGTACGAGAAATTTTATCGTCTAAAGCGGCCTTAAGTCACAATTGCAGTGACGACCGAAACTTTTCGTATTTTAGAAAATGTTCACTCTGTGGGCTCAAACAACTTACTCCAACTAATATACTGCTGTTGTTTGTAAATCTGTCTTTCAACTCAGAAATAAGACGATCAAGCACTGGAAACCATATTTTAGTTCTCACATCTTCAGTTATTGGCTTATTGTTTTCAGCTGACACACTTTCGACAATGTAATTCTGAAACCGTTTTGGAAGTTTTCGAATGTTCTTAGTGTTACTAGCAGTTCCAATATTGTTCTCCTCTGAGAATGTCTTTACTTCTTCAATGAAACGCTCAAAATTACTTGTGTCTTTCAACTAAGGAATCAACAAGCGTACGCTGCGCCGTACAGGCTACAACAAGGTCACAGTCACTTTTCTGCAAGTAATCGGAGACGATTTTAAGATCTTTCAAAACAATGCAAAAGAGGTGAAGACAAAACACAAAGTTGAAATCTATTCGATCGAGAATACCTTTAGCTTAACATGTTTTCTCGGAGTACTTTTCTGTTGCAACAATTCGATTTAATGTCAAAAGTATAGCAGGAACTGCAGTTTTCACAGCTTGACGTGACGCAATTTGGCAAACCCATCTCACGTCACAAATTGGTTTCAGTTCAAGTTTCATTCAAATTATTCTCTTCTTGCACTTTCAGAAACACAGGGTGAACACTAGAACGTGACATGAAAAGGTACTACTGTGTTAGTAACGAGAAAAAGATTTGAATTTCTTCGACACCACGGCACACATCAACAATTACTAAGTTAAGGCGGTGATTGTAACAATGCACATAAATTGACTGAGGAACATATTTCTTGAGAAGTGCTTGTGCACCTGAAAGATGACCACTTATTACCGAAGCACCATCATATGTTTGTGCTACACGATTATTCACATCTTTGTCACATTCTGCCAACACCTTCTTTATGTTCAGGTAAAGTGAATTAGCAGTTAATGATGAACAAGGATAGTAGCCAAGAAAACGTTCATGTATTGAATTATTGTAATAATAACGAATTACCACCAACAACAACTGTTCCTGCTTACTAATGTCTTTGGTTTCATCAGCCAGAATCGCAAAAAAAAAAAAAAAAGTACTTCTTTCGATATTATTTGAAGCGTCATTTTACTCATAATGACCAACAATTTCTTGAAGTGAGTTGTGTATATATTTTGCATTTTTAGGCAATATTGAAATTTTTCAGCTGATTCGCTGATCATGCATGCCTAGCCGTAAATTCTAAAATTAAAAAAAAAATCCGTTGTTACTGCTTTCACTTTCATCGGAACCTCGCAAGGACATGTTTTGACACGCTATCAATAGTAATTCCACCAATTCACTCATCATCATTGAATAGGCCTGAGCCAAAACTGCCTGCCTCTTAAAGGTCTTAAATTAAATTAAAATCGTGGCATAGTTGCACACTGTCTTAAGACCTTCGCAGATGATCAAATAATTCTTGAACAAGTCCTTGTTTAAGACTTTTTAAAAGTGATTTTAGCAATTGTGCCATAAACTCTCGATCCCAAAACGTTTTGTCAACGAAATTCTACATAAAACTACGCTTATTTTTCTTTGACATATAACAAGACGTTTTACTGAAAAAGTTAAATGGTGTACTAGTTCGTCAGTTGACTTATTTCAAAAATTTGATTCAAGATTTATTTCACTGCCTGCGGAGGCCTTCAGACCGTACCAAAAAGCTCTCTCGCGCGCGTTTTTTCTTTAACAGTGCTTCACTTATGAAAATACGGTGTTGGGCTTACTAGTTTGTTGATCTGAAAGGAAATTTTCATGTTAATGTATGTATGAAATCGTGTTTTCAATACGTTTTCACGAACTTTGAAAATTTACCTGATCAAGTAAACTTCAATATTGAAAATTCTCTCCAAATCAATATAGAACTCTCCAAATGGATACTGAAAATACCCCAAAAAAGTCGCTAATCGGAAATCGTAATTTTTGCCGACTTTTGCCGAATCTAAATCCCTAGACTTTTCACCCAAATCGGTAACACTGTCCCCACACCCGCACCCATAGTGAATATGTCTCGTTTTCCTTTGTGCACTGTAGTCAGCCTACAATCCTTCGACAGTCTTCAAAACACCGATAAATACTGTTGCTGGTAAAGAGAGACTCCATACTCTTTGTTTGTATTATGAACAGTGCTTTGAAAAACAATAACGGCTGCGCAAACTCGTAACCAGTCGATGTAACTTGAAAGGAGAAATGTTTTTGTAGTGACTTATCAGACATGGTTCAGGCAGGAAATTTGATAATCCAATAAGCATATTAATCGCCTCAGACGCTGTGTTGATACTAGTTATGTTGAGATTTTATTATTCTTGCAAGTTGCATGTCTAACACTCAATCATATTTTCAAACTGTGAAGAAAATACATTATATTGTATTAATGAAACTGGGGGGCTAAGGTATATTTTGGAGGGGGCTACCTCCCCTGTAGCGCCGTCCCTGTGGATCAAGACCGGAGTTGGGTGTGATAAAACTGTAACTGAGTGTCATCGTGGTCTTTGGGAAGACTGAGGAAAGTTCAGTTGACCAACTTATCTGATGGCAGCTAGATTAAGATTAGTCAATGCGTTTCTTGTGCGGTACCTTCTTTTGACAGTGTTTCCTGAAGCTAAATCGGCAATAGAATGAACGACAAGAAGGCCAGGAAGTTCGGTTACGCCCGCCACCAAACTATATTGTACATCGTGAGCCTAGTTGTGCGCGGAAAATTACATGGCATTGCGCTCAACATCATTTAATTAGTATGAAATGGTACAGGTACAAGGTGGCTGGCCTCCGTTTGGAAACGACACATTCGGCTTGACTTTTCTGAATCGTGTTGTAGCCATTGATGAAACATACATAGCCTTGATTGACCTACTTTGGAGTGGCGTACGCTGCAATGTTGACTTGGACAATTTCTCGACATAAGGTCAGTATTGCTTGACTTAACTAACTCGCAGTTCCTGAATACATGCTGAATTAACTTGCGCCTTTGTCTATCTACAGCACTATTGACACATTTTTATACTCCTTATGACAATATTGTCAGTATTTTATTAACAACCACCGTACTGTAACTTGAAGATCAAGAAAACCTAAGGAGGGATAGATAAAATAAAATGTCAATTAGGTATCATTTTGGCTTCAAGATTTCTTTCTCTATGTATAAGATAACGAATAAGTTATTTTTCTTTTACGTTTAATATTTTTTAGTTGTAAATATCTGTGATAAATCCTTAGCAGTGTAAGAGCGTACTAAGAATTGCAGTAAGGAGGTGTAGATATAGTGCATTACTATTCGGTTGTGGTTTTATGGTATTATTGAAGTATGATATGATTTTTTAAGAATCTGAATGATTTGGGTGCAACTTACACGACTATACCATTAATTATAATTTGTCTCAAATTATAATCACAGAAAATACTAGTGTTACAATTCGATATCAGTATGAATATACAATATTCACTACTGTCGGAAGTATCAATCGAACTAACAAATATTTGCATTAAGAATTATATGAAGTAAACTGGAATTCATAAAATGCAACTACGCATATGTCTGTTATTTACATTTTTATATAAAGTAACCTTTCTACTATGATTACGAGGAGTTACAAAAATATAGTACTTCTTGTGTACGAACATTTATTGACTATGAAAGGTGCTTGAGTGTTATTTTCAGGCATGTGTATATTCATATAAGAATTTCTGCATATTGATGTCACATAAACGGCAGGCGTTGCTAAACATTTGTCTGAATTAACTTAATCTTCAACAGACACAATTCTCCTGGAATTGAGTGTAGTTCAGTGTGAAAATTATATTGCAAATAGAGTTGATTGGGTGGTTAAATCTTTTAAGTTTGTACATTGTTACTATTTATTCATGTTATTTAACCGAGAAGAAGAACTTTGCAAAGAAAAGAGTTATACCTGAAATGAAGTTAAAAAATACAGATATTGAAAAAAAATAAGATTATCGAACCGAGAAGTTGCACGCCGAGCTTTTGTATCTGGTTACTGTGTGCAATTAACCATAAATTGTAAAAAAGAAGAAGAAGAAAAAGTAAATGATCGTAAGATCACCAGCAGTATCAGCAGAGAATCAGTAAATTACAGTTTCTAAGGAATCGAGACTTGACATCACCATGAATCGGTGCAGAACCAAATCTCCAAAGATGTAACCCGGTCACTGTGAGTACATGATGGAGACAGGCTCAATGGCCACTGAAAGAGCATATTAAATATATGAAAGTAAATATGTTGTTGTGGATAGTAAATGTGTTGTTGTGGATAGTAAATGCAAATATGGAACGTCCTCCACATCACCATGGTTACTCCGATTAACCTGTATATGAATGTCTATAATGTATACTAAAACTTGGACCCGGTTTGCCCATTGGTTGTCAATTATTATCATGCTCGTTTTCTGCGCGTGTGATCCGTATTCAATCAAACTCGGTGAGGGCCCACTTTAACTAATATTATTATAACTGTCTTAAATGCTCACAATATCGTTTGCGACGTTAACAACAAATCATGTACTAAAGCTTTTACATAGCGCCATATACTCCACAACGGTTTTCTGACTACAAATAAACAATATGTCAATATGCACCGCGCGATACACAAATGCCCAGTGCGCTCGGCTCGAACTATATACAAACATTTCTCTAGATTGAAAAGGTGCACGCATTTTGCAAAATATATTCTGGAGTTTAAAAGAAGTGTATAAGCTAGGAATTTCACATTTCTAAGTATTTCTCGCGAAGGTATGTTACAGTATTGACTATAGCATCAGACATAGAAATGTATCAAAAGCTGGATATTCTTGGTGCTATACTACTAGACGCGTAGGGCGAAAGGAAAATACAATCTCTAAGGATCTCAGATTAAGAAACTACCTATTTCATTTTATACTACTACCACCAGTAGTAGTACTAATACTACTAAAATAATAATAATAATAATTGCTATTATTATAACTATTAATACTAAACCTCATTTGCAGAGTTTGTAGTATACATATCAGCTATTTATGAACTTCACTTTCTTTGTAGACAAAACTAATAGCAAAATAGGGACCCAAACATATTTCAAGGTTCTATCTATGCTCCTACGACGACAAAAAACATCAAAATCCACTTGTTCAGATAACATCTATTAAATAAGGCCACTGATTATGAAATACACTGAAGTTGAAGTCTTTATATTATATCAGCTGAAAAGGCCTTGTGCCCTGAATATCGTAATGTTCTGCTATTTTCGGAGTCACATTTACGTAGAGTTCAGAGAGATACGCGGAATCGTGGTTTTGCCCATCACCAGTTTTTATTACAAAATAAATGTAAGGCCAATAAGCTAATAAAAAGAGCGTCCCGTACCAGGGTATTTACAATATTTGTTGAGTTACAGAATAACTCTTTATGCCTTCTTCTTGTTGTGTGAAATGCCTCGTAGAAGTGAGCTAGGATAGGTGTTGCATCAGTCCGACAGCTAACTGTGTACAAGGTTGTGTTAGGTAGCACACCAATCCGACAGCTAATTGTGTGTGCAGGCTAAGGAGTCGCACACCGGTCCGACAGCTAACTGTATGTGCTGGGTTTGAAGGAGCATACCAGTCCGACAGCTAACTGTGTATGCAGGAGAAGGTAGAGGAGAGAGGCGACCACCCAGGTGAGTGATAAATTATAAGGTTGCGTCGGGGTTTTATAGCCCTCCATTGGTGTGGTCCTCCAAGCTCCTCCTCTGTTGATTCATTGATGAAACTGGTGTCGTCTGCTTGTTTGTATTGTACTGTTTATTTACATCGCATCACTTGTTTTATACATGTTTACTATTTGTAGTACTCACGCTACTACAAAGCTTATGCTGCGAATGTGAAACTCGTGGAGTATTACGTGGAGTATTAAAATATGAAATAACCAAAAATACTTTACTAATTATCAATGTTCCCATTATTTTTGTCCAGTCCCTGTATATATATTCCACAAGCCGAACAATTGGTTGTCAACAGGTAACAAGAACAATATGTAGTTTCAGAGCTCAAGGCTTCCGAAGGCGTGGGGAAAAACGTCACCATAGTTTAGTTAAATTCCCAATATTCGTACGGTGAGTGGACAATGCAATCTTCAACAGTTCAAACTTATTGATGCCAAAAATGTACGCGTATATAAATACACAAGATATTCCTCTTAAGTGGTTTTTAGATATCGTCGAGAGTAAAAGTGGATCTAAATAAGCACCTTTGAGACGATTTACCAGCCTTGAATAATAATTTGTTGACAAGGTCAAGATGACGATGGAAAACATGCTGTGCGTATAATTTCATAATTGCAGTAGTAAATGACAGTTTGCAGATATTCCAGGAACATTTCTCGAATTTTATATATTTAGTCGTAACTTTCACATACCTACCTGTTTTCAAGTTCTAATGTTTGGTGGCTATTTTGCTGAATAATGTCACTGAGAATGAGTCAGAAGTTTTTGTTCTTCTTATCCTTTTCACAGTTTTATGTTTAAAAAGATGGAAATCTTAAGAACATTATCCTGTAAAACATAACTCACATCGTTAAACTTTGTTTCCAAATTTATGTCCGGGTGAAGTCATATTTCTTTTGATGTAAATACAGTAGTTTCCGTTTCAAATAATAAAGAACACCTGCACTATATTTCCATTGCAGTAAAGTCTCTTTTATTTGTCAAGCCACTAAGCCAGCAACCATACTTGTTTAAAGTGACCAATTCAATCGTATATGTAAGAATGAACACTCATGTTCAGTGACTGCAGACAATTCCAACCATAGCGTTTGTCCCAAGAATGTGCAGAAAGAGAACAAATGTGTTGATAGTTGTCTTTTGAGTTCCGTAATCCATATCTCTTACTAGAACCTATGTCAACCTGAGAGAAATACTACAACTAGATCTGGAAATTAACAAGCTACCACCTGAGATTGTGAAGTCGATTATAAAGCCATTGAACTCTGTATTGAAGATACTTGGTCAAATACCTGCTTCGTTTTAAATGAGTTTTACCACTTGGAAATTCATCAAGATGATGTGTGCTTAATACGCCCACGTTAAGATTGCATCTATTATCTCCCAGGTTAGTTTGGTAAGTATCTGGGAGGAAAATAGCATTTTACTATTACATTTGAACATCCTAATATAAAACTTAAGTTCTAATAGTATATTATTTGGAATGGTTGATCTTCTGCAACGTACGAATTCATCTTTCTATAGAGCAGTGGTTTTCAATTGCCGCACATTGATCCAAAATGCCCATAAAATCAGCAACGCTCAAATAAGTAATATTTACAATTTAATGGATAAAAATCATATTTTGAGCGAGAAGTGTTGTCAGGTATTCTATATTTTATTTTGACAAAAATTTATTCTATTATAGAAAACTCAATATCGTGTGCGTGTGTATGTCCGGGTCCTGCGTCTCCAGTTTCTGGACTAGATACACTAAACTTTGGGATCTAATTTATAATGACCAAGAGAGATTTATAAGTATGTTTCATGTGCTAGCGGGGTCCCGTTAGGCCTCTGGACCCATTATTTTAACATGGGGCCGAATCTAAATATTGAGACATTGGAATCGTTCTTCTTGGAAATATGTTGTACACGTTGAGGCGTGAAATAAAGTTTATTGGGACAAAGATGTCCGGAGCCACTGTGGGTCCCAGGATCCTATTAATCTTAACAGAGTCCCAATGTAAAATTTGTTAGATTTGTATTCTTCTTTTGCAAACTATATAATATGCTTTAAGGCAAGAGTAAATGTTTGTAGTCCGGGTTAGTGGTCCGAACGGTACTGATTCCCAGGCTTCTTAATGGGACCCAAGGCACCATAAAATTGAACATGGGACTCATTTTTAATGGGATATTTAAACAGTATTTTTCCCTTATGTGTTCTGGGATCGTGAGAGCGAAATGTCCATTTCTTAATATATTTGGAAAGCCCAGTCCAATCACGCAAAGAGATAAAAGAATCTACACACATGAACCCTTCGCAGCGGCAGGCTCTAAAATGCTACTTATATGAATAATTTCCCAATTTCACTTTTGGGAAGATTAATCCCAAGCAGAGAATAATGCAGATACAATTACAATAATCTCTGTAAAATATACATATTTATAATTAATATTTACGTAAGGAAAGAAACTAATATATATAGTTTCTGGAAACAGATTTTCACCGTAAATTAATGTGTTAAAGACAATAAATATCTTATTTTATACAGTAGACTCGCGATTACCCGAGGTAATTTGGACCGAGACCAACTCGGATAATACGGAGGTTAAATGTTTTTGTCGTAAAAATAACGAAAAAACATGTGAAAATGTACAAAATTGGTTTATTGTAAAAAAAAAACATTAAATAAACAAAATTACAGACCTGTAAGCAAGTAGAAACATGAGACTATTTAGTAAAAAAGTCTTTGTTTTCTTGTCGACTTCATATACGCGCAAAGTGATGGCTCGTCAAACAAATAAACATCGCTTCTCGCTGCAACTGTCCGGTTGGTAAGAGCTTGATTTTTATTTTTTATCTTCCGATGACTGACTCGGTTGACCGGGACTCGGATAATCGCGAGTCTACTGTACTTATTACGAATTGATACGTGCATCATTGACTAGCTGGCACTGCGATACTGCTCTTTCAGCTTATGAAGAAAGCTGGAAACCCCCAACTTCACGATTGGTCCACAGCCTGTGCTCGCGCCACCTTCAAGGTCATGATTTAACAGCGGCACATACATTCATTAATGTGCTTCCTAAGCCTAAATCTGCAATGCAAAATTTTTCTCCCGTACCCGTTTAACACTACTGTAGACTATACTTTGGTTCCAAAATCATCGTGGTGAAATGGTGGCGAAATCTTTTAAAACTCATGATAATTTTTAAATTAATACGTCTTATAAACAAATTGTTTATCTTATAAAATAAGTGTGTGCTGTTTTTCTTTGCATTAGGTGTAAGTTACGAGTCTGTTTAATCAAATCATAGTGAGTTGCGAAAAAAAAAAGTAATTGTTAGAAAAACTTTCTAAAATATGTGGAATATACAGCATGGAAATTTGATTTTTGGACACCTTGTTCTGGGCGCGAAATGTAGAAGAAATAATGAATATAGAATGCATTTCTTTCGCAGACAGATACTCCAGTTTATTGTATAGAGGTTCATGCACGAATCCTTCCTCCTCTACTGTAAAGACGAATTTGCGATTTTTCACAGTTTTTTTTATTATTATTCTGGTTCACTGTGTGCCGGTCCACTGAATTATTGTACCAGTCCTCGGCAGATTAATGAATTTAATTATTTAACAGCTATTTTGTAGATTTTGTCAGTTCAAAATTGAAATTAAAGTTTATGTTTCTTTTTTAAAACAACTAAAATCTGAAGATGTTTGGAACATCAAGTAAATATCTAACTTATTGGCATCTTTTCAGTCCTTGTAGTTTTTTTCATGAAGTTTGCCGGTCCATAAGTATTAAAATGTTGCAAAACACTGCTATATAGGATTTAAAATATGACAGTGTCAGTTCCAAAATATTAGGGTAGGGGACGCTTGTACAGTCACTTACAAAAGTAAGTGGAGGTTGGAGTCGTAAGAAATAAAAGCTCTTTCCTCCAGGAGAATTGTTTCACTGTACGCCTAATAGTTAGACAACCAACATGACAGTACAAATATGCGTCAATGCATGACATTCCAGGATATTCCTCTATTTGGAGGAAGAAAGTTCAAGTCCTTCAGCATCATTTAGCGAACCACAAGATAGGCAAAAATTCCATTCTTGTTTAGTTCAATCACACCCACACACAGAGAGAGAGGAGTTGGGATAAAAGCATACCCTTCAAATGATTTACTTTTATATTTAGGAACAAACAGTTACTCTTACCCTCTCCGAGAGAGAAAGAGGAAAAAGAGAGAGAACTAAAGGAAGAGACCAACAGGATATAAGAAAGAAAAACACGGGGGAAAGTGATATTAATCATGAAAAAATTTCATTGATGTATTACGATCACACACATACTTATTAATCTCTCGACTATTCAATGACTTGCATTTCGCAGGTAGGGCATCATTCTCATACAAGTATATTTTTTTAAAAAACTCGTGGCTTAACTAGGAATCGAACCTAGATCTACAGCCTGAAAGTCCAACAAGTTAACTACATCGGACTTAGTTTCTTACTTACTAAGATCGTGTTATAATTGTATTTGTCTGAGCAAGAAGAAAAAATCACGTCAGTGACGGGATATTCTTATTCACTACTTTGTACGTCTGCTTAGAAGCTTTTACAGGGTCATACTCAGTTTTACGTAATAGTATAGACAGCTTTTATGCTTGCTCGTAAATTCTACATTTTAGCTATTTCATGAAAATAAGTTACTATTGTCTTATTGACGAGTAGGCAAAGTATTCCTATACCGTCCAGGACTCAAACCTATGTTATTTTCGCGTTGATTCAGAAAACAAACGCCTTAACCATGAGCTATTTTTACCGCTGAGAAAATATTGCGAAGATTTGTCTTATTAAAACACCCCCAGATTGAGGGTCAAACGCAGAATCGTTCAGCGTGCTACCCACGGGATTCTTGAGAAACATTTGACTGTTTTACAGTGCACTGTCATCCCGAGGGCAAGATATTTTTTCCCAACTACCTTTTTGTATTGTATGCGATTTGCCATTCGGGATAGGGCATTCATGTTGACGATTAAGGAGTGTTGTTAGCTTGGTTTAATGGTTAACGTAATGGAAAGTTGATTCTGAGGTCCTGGAATCGAATGCTGGCGTGGCTATCTTTACATTTTTTTAAAAATAAAAATGTTTTTTTTTTCGTATGTGTATACACATTAGGAGATTTAATAAAATTAGTTAAAAACAGTTAAATAGCTAAAAACAGTTGCACGCACTGTCTCAATTTGCCATGATTAGTGTTTCTTTTGAGGACGTTCTGATGTTGGCATTGCGGCGTAATCGGTTGGACCGCGTTCCTTCTAAACTTTTATACTTTCAACGAAGGGTGTTCGAATCCAAATCGCGGAAACATCGTCTTTTTTTATTTTTACGAAACGAAATAATAACGTAATATTAATTGTTTTGATAGTTTAACAGTTTTAATGTATCATTCAGTCTACTCCAGAGCACAAGGGAAACTCAGATGGAAACAATACGGCGCTCACTATCGCGTAGATGCAGAGCTCCTTGAACTATAAATAATACTGAGGAGGGTTTGTCTGACAATGCAATGTATCTATCATTTGCAATATATCTACTATCACCATATATATAGATATACATGACAATGCAGATTCTGCAAAATAGCTATCAATCACCATCATCATACTAACTAACAATCTGACTATCACAATCATTGACTTCGATTACTATACAATATTAGATTTATTAATCACATGTTATTTTATTCCAGGCGACGCGGCAACGCGCTCGTAAGCATGCAAATCGACCTTACTAACTATCATACCTCGTAGTGAGTAGTACCTTATACCAAAATTGTAGTCTTAGAACCCTATACCAAATCATACCTACTAACAGTCTCCAACAGCAGGTTTTCTCCACCCTTCCCGATTTGTGGAGTTTTTTATCTGCTGTACTAACAATCTGGGATTAAGGTGTTAATATTACCGACTCAATGGGTTTTTACCGGCATCACCGGCTTTTTCCCCCTCTATCAAAGATAAATCTTTTTCGCGCTTTCCTATCTTCTTTTTTCGCCTTCTTTCTCTATCTCCGATGTAGTGGTAAATGTCTTGAGTAGATAGAAACCTCTAGTATTACCTCATACGTATGCTTTAACGTAGTTCCTACTTAATAGCATGCGGAGGATCACGGTATCATGGTGGTGATCCACACACTGGGGCGTTCCTTGGAGGGGTCCGACTATCTTAGTGTTTCTGTTTCTGTTTGTCTGACAGCTCTTAGCTTGGTTTGGTGGTCAGCGTGTCGGAAAGCTGATCCACAGGTCCCGTGATCGAATGCTGGCGGCCAGGTTTTATTTTTCTATTCGACTATTTAAAGTTTTAAAAGTACGATTCACTGATTGTAAAGCCACGTGTTAGCTAGATATCGTGTGATGACAGTAAGTATCACGGCGAGACAACCGGTTTCCAGCTTCCAGCGTGGCACATGGGAAGGGCGTTGGCTTACGAAATAAAAAGAGTCCGTGTTCGATTCCCCGGGGGGAGGGAGCAAGATTATTTCTTAAAAATATATTTTTATAAGTTCAAATTTATTATTAATAATTGCTTTCTTGCATTTTTCGTAGATTATCTAAAATTAGTGACCATGGGTTAGGGTATGGTCGGTAAGGTCAGGTATGCGTATGTATCTTTATACATACTTTCGTTTCTTTTTTCAAAATACATTTCTACCTGTTCACATTTATTTTTAGTAATTGGTTTCTTGCATTTGTAGTGACCATGGTTAAGCGGAGGTTAGGTAAGGTCAGGTTTGCACAAACAGACAGAAATGTATTTTGAAAATGTAAAGAAATATAACCGAACCTTACCTTATCTAACCTACTCTAACCCTTGGTCACTAATATTAGATAATCTACGAAAAATGCAAGAGAGCAATTATTAATAATAAATTTGAACTTATAAAAATATATTTTTTAAGAAAAAAGAATTGCCCCTGCCGGTACTCGACCCCGGGTCTTTTCATTCAAGAAACCGACACCTTAATGACCAGGCCACTGAGGCAACCTTGTAAACGATGTATGTCCGCTGTATTTACGGTGCGATCACGCGAAATTGGAACAAGATGGCGTCGGAGCCGGTCAATTAGTTCGAAAAATAATCTGCGTGTTATACACAGCATAGTCCCTTAAAAAACATGTCCCAGTCGTGAGATTCTTTGGACCAGTCTAGTTTTTGAGACTCTTCGTTTTGATTGGCCAATGAGACGGGGCTCCAAATGGGAATCTCTATAGTACCAAAATACCGCCGTAAACAAGTTGGAATATGCCAAAACTCTCGCGTATGCCCACCGCTAACCAGAGGCTCCCCCCCCCCCCGCGTGGTTTACGCCGTCCAGCTCCCTTCCGACGCACCGTGCCCTCCTTACATACCGAGCAAAGCGAGGTGTGCATCCTTATCTGGTTTATTTATATAGATTCTAGCTGTTAGTAGCTAAGCTTCACGTTCCTATGGAACTAATTTAAGATAATCTACAAAAAAATGCAAGAAAGCAATTATTATTAATAAATTTGAACATATAAAAATATACTTTGTAAGAAAAGAATAAATATCTTGCCTCCCGCCGGGAATAGAACCAGGGTGTTTTATTTCTTAAGTCAACGTGTTACCCATGCGTCACGCTGGGAGCTGGCAGAAACAGAAACAGAAACATTGTGATAACATGGCCCCTCCAAGAACGCCAAGTGAGTGAGCCGCCAACTCTGACTACTGCGACTCTCCTACATGCAGTCATGCAACTACAGGTTATGGCGCGGGTGTGGATGCTACGGTTTCTATCTATACGGAGACATTTACCGCGTATCGGTTTAGTGTGTATTAGAAGAAAGAAGGTGAAACAAGATGACAGGAAAGCGCGTGAAGTGTTTTCAAAGAGGGAAAAACCAGAAATGACATGCGACATTTACTGTAAAAAACCCTTATCGGTTCTAACTATTATAGTTTTACCTGGTAAACCACACATGCGTGAAGGGTGGAAAAACTCAGGTAAATGTCTGTAATTATTATTTATTGAGTTGCATCCTATCTGACAAGTGTTGTTTTATACATGCATGACTTGCACATGCATGCAGCGCTTGTAGCGCGCATGTGCAAGTCCGAAGCTTCCTCCTTGGTGCCGTTCGTCCTTGTTCTAACCTGTGAAAATATAATTTATTAGTTTTGGGAGTGGGTTCTAGTTTCCTCCTGGGCACGTCAGTTACTCTCACATACTTCCTTGCTTTCATCAAACCATTCATTCATTCTTTCATTACTTTTTTTTTAGTATGTATTTGTTTTGACCCGGGAGGAGAGAAGTTTCTGTTATTTGGTTTTATTTATGTTAACATTTGAAGCGGGCGTTTATGTTTGAGATGGTTTCCTATGTCATAATTTCCGAGTGAATTTACAAGTTTGTTTTGTGTGTTGTTACTGCTGATGTAGAAGTTTTGTGCGAGTTGTTTTAGATGGTCTGTCATTGGTACTATGTTTATTTGTTTCTGTAGTGGAATTAATCTCGTGTACCTTGGACATTGTGTAATTAGCTGTACTACTCTGTTTTGGAATATTTGCAACTTTTTAAGATGTGTCTTTGGTGCATGTCCCCAAGCAGGAGCTGCGTATGTTAGAATTGGTTTTATTAATGAGTTATATAGTATGACTTTTGATTTAGTGCTGAGTTGACTGTATGCTAAAAGGCTTTTTAGTTCTGTTAATCTACCAACTGCTTTACCGATCTGTGTATTTATGTGTGTGGCAAAGTTTAGTTTTGAATCTAGTTTAACTCCTAGGTATTTAGCCGAGTCTTTCCATTGTATGTCTTGGTTGTGCATCTTTAATTTAGTGTCTGGTTTTCTTTTTCTTTTTGTAAAGTATACAGACTCGCTTTTGTTTGTGTTTATTTTTATTTTCCATTTTTGAAACCAATCTTGAAGTTTGTTTAGGTGTTCCTGAAGATATCTAGTTGCTAGTTTTGGTTGCCAACTTCTAGTATATATGCAAGTGTCATCTGCAAAAAGTGCTATTTCTGTGTTTGGTGTTTTGGGTATGTCATTTATGAACAAACTGAATAGTGTAGGTCCTAGAAGCGAGCATTGTGGAACCCCTGCTTGTATGTTTCTCTTTGTTGATTCTGATTTCCCTACTGAGACATAAAATTTACGATATTTTAAGTAAGAACTTATTATATGTGTGTATATGTCTGGTAGGTTTATCTGTATAAGCTTGTAGAGAAGTCCTGTAATCCAAACTCGATCAAATGCCTTCTCTATGTCTAAAAATACTGTCCCTGTTCCTTGTTTTTTGTTAAATTTATCTGTAATGTACTCCACTAATCTGACAAGTTGGTGTGTAGTAGAGTGGTGCTCTCTGAATCCAAATTGTTCCTCTAGTAATATGTTGTGGGTTTTTATGTGACTTTTTATTCGTGTTAACAAGACTTTTTCAGTTACTTTTGCTAGTGTGTTAAGTAAGCTTATTGGTCTGTAGTTCTGTGGGAATTTGGGATCCTTTCCTGGTTTAGGCAATGCTACTACCTTAGCTAGTTTCCAGGCTGAAGGAAAGTAAGCATGCTTCATTATTGCATTTATTATTAGAATGAGAAGGAGTATGGCTTCATGAGGTAGATTTTTAATACATATGTTTTGAATGTTATCAGGGCCTGCTGCTTTAAGTGGTTTAAGTTTTTTTAGGATCTGTTTTAGTTCACGTTTATTAGTTTTCTTTGCACTGGTGGTGGTGGGATTATGCAGTGTGTTACGGACTGTGTTTTTTACTAGCATGTCATTTCTTATGTTACTTATGGTGTCATTAGGTTTGAAAGTTTTTTCAAGTGTGTCTGCTAATGTGTTGGCTTTGTCATCATTAGAATATACTAGCCCGTTTTCCCCGTGTAGTGAGGGGGTGGGGGTGTACGGTTTGGTTAAATGTTTAGTTATTTTCCAAATGCTATTGTCTTTGAAGTTTAACTTTGCTATTTTAGTGTCCCATTTGTGTCTTCTGTAGCGAGCAATTTCTAATTTAATTAACCTGCGAAGTTTGTTAACGTTTTCTTTGTCTGTGGGATCTCTGTGATTTTGGTACTG
This sequence comes from Lepisma saccharinum, assembly GCA_022664845.1. Lineage (NCBI taxonomy): Eukaryota > Metazoa > Arthropoda > Insecta > Zygentoma > Lepismatidae > Lepisma > Lepisma saccharinum. Next base: position 37,473 of record JAGDQP010004499.1, on the reverse strand, counting down.
TTTACGTAAGTGATTTCGGAGTTTAATTAATTTAATTATGTCTGTAGGGAGTCTGGGAACTTGGTGTTTGTTTATTTTGTGAGGTATAGCAGTCGCAGTAGCATGTTGTATGGCTGATGTTAATTTTCCAACTGCATTGTCTATGTCTGCGCATGTGTTTATCGTGTGTTCGCCTGAAATGTCCTGTTTGATTGTGTCTTGATATAATTTCCAGTTGGCATTATTGTAATCTCTGTAAATGTTTGTTTCATTCATGTCTGGGGAGGATTTAAATTCTATGAATATAGGTTGGTGATCGGAGTCTAATTCGTCCTCTGTTTTAATTTCCAAGTATTGATTAATGTTCTTGTGTAGGGCATAGTCGAGGACATCTGGCTGGTTTCCATTTGCAGGATAGTGAGTTGGTTGATGTTGTGATAGAATTTGTAATGGGGAGGATTGTAGAAACGTGTTAAGTGCTTTACCATTATCATTTGTTTTCTTTGAGCAAAATATTGGGTGTTTGCAATTGTAATCACCTGCTATTATTACTGAATGACCTATGTTACTTAATTTCCTTATGTCTTCTGTATCTATCCTTACTGAAGGTGAGTTGTATATTCCTATGATGCTAAGTGGTGTACTCTTACTATAAATCCTAATGCCTACAGCTTCAACTGTGTTTAGTGTGGGTAGAGTGAGTTCGTCATGCCTGAGTTTCCTGTCCACTAGTACTAAGACTCCCTGACCTTGCCCAATGCCAAATCTATCTTTTCGGTAAGTGTTGTAATCTTGTACTTTAATTTTTGACTGAGGTGTGAGTTTAGTTTCGCTTATTAGTGCTATGGGTATATTTTCAGTTCTCAAGAAGTGTGTAAGTTCATCAAGTTTTTCAGTTAACCCCTGTGCGTTCCAGGCGAGTATCTGTAAGTTTGTTTTATCCCTAGTGTACATACCCATTTAGAGCCCTGTTGAGCGTGTATCTGTTTGTGTTGATTGTGATCGAGTTTGTACTGTGTTGACAGCCCCTATCCATTTAATTAAGCTATCAATAAAGTCACTAAGGTGGAGCAGAACTGTGTGCACTTCACTTTGATCTGTTGTTTGTGTGGCTAGGCCATCTAGTTTATCATATATATCTTTGTATGTGGTAGACGGACGTTTGTGTTTTTCAGGAATACTAATGTTTTCTGAGCAGGAATCTGTGTCAGAGCTTGAATAATTATCTTCTACTTGTGTTTTTTGTTTCTTAATTTTCTTTCTTGTGCTTTTGATTCTTTGAGGCTTGGGAGAATTTACATTTAAGTGCTCTGAGGTTGAGTTTCGGCTAGCAGGTGGTGAGATTACCTTGGGTAGGTTAGGTAGGGGGGGAGGATTGGGTGTTGGTAATTTCAGTAGAAGGGAGGGGGGATTGGGTTTAAGGTGAGACTGGGGTGAGGGAAGTAGATATCGGTTATGTTGTGGAGTTACAGTGTTTTGTGTTGGTGGTTGATGTCCTAAGTGTTTATTAGTGTGTACAGGTGGCGCAGAGTGTTGTGTAGATTGATGTTGGCCTAGGTGTTGAGTAGTATTGTTCGATTTAGAAACTCTTTCTTGCTGATTGCCATTGCCAAATCGTGATTGCCAGATTTTTTGATAAACTTTACAACCTCTATAGTTGGCAGGGTGGGGACCCATACAATTAACACAAGTGGGAGTGATGCCTCTGTCTTTTTTGCAGTCACTGCTTTGGTGTGGTCCTGCACATTTCACACATCTGGGTCTTAAGTTACATCCTATGGAAAAATGATCGAAATTCTGACATCTGTGGCATTGAACAATATCTGGTGCAGAAGTTTCATAGTCATAGACTGATATGGCTATGAAGTGAATGTGCCTGAGCTTTTTAAGTTTTTCTTTTGCTTTGGCATCTGACAACTTTACAAGAAAGAGTGGCATGTTTACTTTTGTCTTTCCAGCTTTCCTGTTGTTAGTGTCTGTGTAAACTCTTTTGGTCATCTGGTGTACCTGAACATAATCTGTGTGTAAGTTTAATCTTAAAAAGTCTTCAATCTCTTCTGGTGACATTTGTATTGGTAGTCCGCGTACTACCATCTTAATTGTTCTGTCTTGGGATGGTCCTACATAAAAATGTTCTATGTCATTCTCTTTCAGATATTCTAGTATGGAGTCGTGTGTCATTTTACTTAACGGTGTGATTTGAAAACCATGTCTGTTTGGTTTGCCTGTCAGGTTTCCAAATTTCTTAGTCAGGTACATGTAAGTGTCCCATTTCTTTACTGTTATCGGTGGGTATCTTTTGTTTAGGTTTAGGTCTAAGTCACTGTCAGAACTGTCTTTCTCTAGTGAAGCTCTATATTTTAGTGTTTCGTCAGTATTGTTAATTGGTATTGTAAGCAATTTGTCAACATATGTTTGTCCTGAGGGGGAAGCCCTGCTATCTGGAGTTGTCTGTATATCTGTCTGTCTGCTATTGTCTTTAGTTTCACTAACTCCTGAAAAAGAACATATAATATCATGTCTAGTATCATCTGTCACTTTTTTACTTACCGCCAACAGCACCTTGGCGGCCTCTTTGGTCCTGGGTGTCACTTCAGTTCCTGTCACCTCATCTGTTCGTTCTGGCGAGTTGTCCACGTCTTGTTCCATGTCTTCCTTCGTAGGTCTAGTCAACACTTTAGCACTTTTCGGGACGATTCCCTTTGTGCCCTAACTTCTCTGTTTCTGGCTCCCAATCACGGGTAAAGCTCAGAGTCCGTAAGCAGAGTCACTCCCGAATCACAAAATATTACGATACTATCCTCGCACTGCACACGTCACACACTATTCACTCGCTTCACTTTTTTTTTTTTTTTTTTCGGGAGGGACGGTTCCCTCTGTGCCCTAGCTACTCTGGTTCTGGCTCCCAATCACGGGTAAAGCTCAGAAACCGTTACCAGAGACACTCCGAAACAAAATAAAACTACGCAACTAGAACTATTACGCACTACACACCTCGCTTTTCAATTTACTCTCACGATGCTGCTAGCTTCACCAAAAGTTTCAACGTTTGAAGACCTGGGAGCTGCTCAAGTGAGATATTCACAACACTTACTTCTCAGCTAGTTATACGTGGTGTAACTAGGGAAGTTATCTTAACACTGTCACTTTTCACTTCATTGGCGCTTGGCCCACTAAGCAGAAGCTTCACTTTTTTCACAGAAATTACTTCACTCACTTGACCCGCGACACTGGTCAATGATCAGATTGGCCCTAAAAAAGGTCTGTTTACACTAACACTGATTCGAAATCTGATTGGCCCTAAAAAAAGAAAAGTCCGTTTTCACTAACACTGATTCGAGATCTGATTAGCCCTAAAAAAGAGTCCGTTTACACTACCACTGTCGTAAACTACACTTCACTTTCTTAATTTTCCTTAGATAAGACCTTTTGTATTTCCCTGATCAAGTTGGCCCTAAAAAGGTAATTTTATCTTAATATAGATTATTGCTGTAATTCACTTAGTAGACTACTGCACTTATTCTAGAGTCCTGTCTCGTATGCCGAACTGGCAGTAATCTATTTAGGCACTTCCTCTCGGTCAAAACGCACACTTACGCAATGCTTCGAGCAAGCATGAAAACTTCCGTTTTCTGAAAGCCTGCGTCCTTATGCAAGGTAAACGCAGGGTCCGTACTTTCAGACACTACCGGTAACTGAAATCTTTCGCGCGCGAGATTTCACCTCCACAACGACACACCAAACTGTATCCACTCAACGATACACCTGGGAGCTGGCAATCGGTGGTCTCGCCGTTGTATTTACAGTCATGACATGACATCTAGCCAACACTGGGATTTACATTCAGAGAATCGTACTCATAGGCCCGGTTCTGACAAGCGGATTTCTTCATTGTTTCACTCCAAGGTGCTTAGAATTTTGCCATTGCGCACGTGGCGCTCGCGTCGCATCGTCTGCTGCGTCTCGTTCTGAAGTCAATGCGCTTGGCGTACTTGTGTTGGTTTGAGAACAGGCGTACATCAAAACTTGAAACTGACACTCTGGTGTAATTAATAAATTTAGATTCATCTTCCCGAAGTTGACTAAACAACACATAGAAAGCTCTTTGTGTCAGACGGCTACTAACTAATGGATGTACCCAATATTTTTTGTTTTCTTGTGTTTCTTTGCAGCCATACGTACGCCACTACTGCACGGTTCCGATCATCCATGTTGACAGGCAAACTCGACGTAACATTTTCAGCTGCGTGTCAGCATTTTCTCCGCATTGCCTTGCGAACAGAGTGCTTAAGACGTTCAGCATAAGTTCAGCACTCTTTCCGCTCGTCAGAACCGGGCCTCAGAACCTCAAATACTGAAGCGGTAAAAGAATCTAGATCCCGGTCGCGATTTTTTTTTCCAAACCACTCTTGCCATTTCTACGGTGCTCGAAATGGAAATCACCGTAAACAAGTTGGAGTACAATTTTAACAGCACTTTCGCGTATGCCCACCGCTAACCAGGGGCTGCGCTCCCCCTCCTCCGCGGCAAACGAAGCCAGCTCCCTTCCCATGGTCATTTTTTCAGTAATTTTAGATAATGTACGAAAAATGCAAGAAAGTAATTATTAATAATAAATTTCAACTTAGAAAAATATTTTTTTAAGAAAAAAGAAGAAAAATCTTCACCTTTTTCACTAATTTTAGATAATGTACGAAAAATGCAAGAAATCAATTATTAATAATAAATTTGAACATATAAACAGTTGTTTTTAGGAAATAGAAGAAAACCGTGCACCCAGCCTGGGATCGAATCCAATTTTTTATTTCGTAAGCCAGCGTCCTACCATCACGCCGCGCTAGCCATCTGCTAGCTGTGGTCTCGGCTCTGTATTTACAGTCATCGCTTGATGTGTAGCTTTGCATGCTGGCTGTACTCCTAGAAATTACAAGATTAGTTTGGAAAAATAAATTCAGCGTCCCGGTGGGGGCAGTACTCCACACTGTCGAAAGAAAGAAACGAAAGTATAAAGTTACTTGATCGCTAATAACCTTACCGAATCTCCACTAACCCATGGTCACTAATTTAAGATAATGACGAAAAATTCAAGAAAGCAGATATTAATAACAAATATGAACAAATAGAAACGTATTTTGAAAGGAAAAAAAAAATAATTAAAAAATGATTTTTTTAAACGCTCTTTTTACGATGGACTAGAAAGTAAAAAAATAATAAATTAAATTAATCTTATGAATCGGAAAATAAAAGCGTGGATGCTCTAGATATTATGATTTTATCATAAGGTAAGCAAGAGCATCCACGCTTTTATTTTCCGATTCATAAGATTAATTCAATTTATTATTTTTTTACTTTTTAGTCCATCTTTAATAGAGCGCGTTTTAAAAAAAATCCTTTTTTGGTTATTTTTATGTATAATAGATAAATATTAAACTCCCTACGAGATAGGCAATCCAAATTTCAAAAAAATATTAGCGGTGTTGCGTGCATTTAAGGATAATTTGAATTATTTTAATTAATTAATTATAGTTAACTGGCTTATTTTGCCGTATATCTAATGATTGAATATTGTATTGTCATCGGAAGCAAGCAAGTTTACAAAATTTCAAAGAAATCGGATGCTGGGAAGTGAGTTATAAATCAATTACAAGATTTGTACTAGAGATGATTACAGAACACGTTAATATAAAGCGTGTAAAAAACAAAAACAAAAAATCATTTGTTTCCGCTGAGATTTGAACCCGGGTTCTTTCACTCAACAAGCCTACGCATTATCCACTTACCCACGGTCAGAACTTGCAAACGTAACAATGCTACAAGATGTCATTTGCGCATGGATTAGTGGTCCGCAAGAACTAGCTCGTTTCTTAGATTTCCGAAATAATTCTTTTAATCCTGGATTAATCCGATTTGTACAACAGTGAGTTCTCAAGATTGTGTATTAATTCATGCTTGATCTTGATCTACAGATCAAATGTTTTTATGGAACCAAGGGGGCCTGAGCCACATATGCCTAAAGGCCGTAAATAAAATTCAAAGTTCAAGTGGAACCGGGGGTAACTCGCTGAGAAGTAGCGAATTTAATGACTGATTTAACAACACATTTGTTACAGTCTGTGTAGTTCAGAGGACAGCGTGCGAGACTCTCATTCGCAAGTTCTTGGTTCGATTCACCGCCTGGATATCAACTGTATGTGATGTTCGCGATTGCTGCTGAAAGAGATTTATCCCATAAAGGGAGAAGAACGCAACACAGAGAGAGTGGATAGGGGGAAAGACGCAGACTGTGCATCCTAAAGCGTTAAGATTTCATTTATTTCCATGTCTTCCATTATTTTCTTTACCTCTTTCCTTCCTTTCTCCTCTCTTCTTCCGCTCTTTCCCCATCTTCTTCCATGCTTTCTCTCTATTTCTCTGTGTGTGTGTGCGCGCGCGCATTTGAACAAGACAAGTTTTGTTAAAATGTAAAATAACATTTCTCTCTCCATTTCTTTCCCTATCTCTCTTTCAAAAAAAAAAGTTGGAATAATTCCTGGATCATCATTCTTTCACATCTACTTTTTGATCTTAAAAAAAAAATATAATTGTTGATTATTTATAAATATTTTAAAGGTTTCTTTTAAAGAGAAGACAGGTGATCTACAATAACAACATATTCTGTTTAAAGCACTTACTGACATAATAATAATAGAGTTTGAAATAGTATATTGAAATCTAATATTCTAAAATCGAAATCTCATGTTTTCTTGTTGTCACTGTTTTTTATTTTTTGTTTTTTTCAAAAATTTACAAGAAAATAGATGTGAAAGAGCGAAAGATTATTTTTCTTTAACCTGAAAAAAAAATATCAGATTTAGTTTTGTTTAAAAATGAAAGAACTTACAGAAACAATTAAAAGTGGATGTAATCAGCTTAGTACAAGATTTCTAAGTTAATTACATCACGCTACACTTATAGTTTAATTCTAGTTACTAAAAGAAGAAACGATGGGTTATTAAGAAGCATATTATTAGTACTGATATCTTACACACATAACTTTAGAATATTAAAAAAAAACTAGTACCGTTGATTCAATATTTACCTGTTATCTCCAAAGGTGTTTCATGGTATCATCTGTTGTTTCTTATCCGTATGTTCCATATCATTGGACATATCTCCCTTAATAGGTATTGATCTTCGGCCCTCTCCTTTTTCCGTTTCGGCTGTTGGAACCTGGAACGACGAAAGAAAAGGCAAAAAAAAAAAAAAAGAGCATTAGTTGTTAATTATGTTTACCTTTTGGTTCTTCTGTGTGCCTTAATCAATCGGCAATATACACCCTTCACATCCCGTCTATAGCATTCTTGTTCCGTTTCGGTTATTGGAGCATAGTACCTGGAACGACAAGAAAACCAATAATAATAATAATAAAATAAATAAAAAAGAGGATTAGTTGTTGATTGTGCTTACCTTTTGATCCTTTGTGTGCCTGGTTCAATAGAGACTGTACATCCTTCACATCCCGTCTATGGCATTCATGTTCCGTTTTGGCTGTTGGAACATAGTACCTGAAACGACAAGAAAAGCAAGAAAATAAAAAAAGAGGATTAGTTGTTGAATGTGCTTACCTTTTGATTCTCTGTGTGTTTGATTCAATCGGGACTGTACATCCTTTATATCCCCTCTGTGGCATTCTTGTTCGGCTGATAGAGTAGAACTTGAAACGATAGAAGAAAAGAGAAAAAAAAAGAACGATTAATGATTTATTCGGCTTACCTTTTAGTCCTATACGTTCGTTAAACAATCGGGAATGTACATGCTTCGTATCCCCTCTTCTGCGTTCTTCTGTCGTTTCACCAGTTGCAATATCGCACCTGAAACGAGACAAGAAAAAGCACACAAAGAAAAATAACTAACCTAAGTGGGTTCGGAATCCGACATTTTCGGATTCTTATTACTTTCAGAAAAAGTAATAACAAACCGAATGTCCTTCCCCCCACACCCTTCCCCTCTGAAGAACTAAACCTACTTACACCTAGAGAGAGAAGATGAACTTCACTTACCGTCGATCACCATAGGCTGGCGACGAGTATCATTCTCCTGTAGTGGTCCTCTCCTCAGACGCTATCCATATTCCATACCTGGAAAAGGGGGTTAGTCACTTACCTTTCAAGCTGAAAAGGAAAATTCGATTAGTAATCTTACAAGACTAAAATTCACTTACTTGAGGATCCACTCATCCGCCGTCCAGTAGAGCGGATTATGAGTACTTACAGTCTCCTCGTCCTTCGGAACAAAACCACAGGATGGGAAAGAAAGTGCTCTCATCCAGGATACGAACGCAGGTTCCTGCTTTCACAAACATGTCGTTCTGTCTGGAGCTGAAGTGGAAAAAAAGACGTGACGAAACTTATTAGCGTAGTACTAAATCCTTATTGAAATATTATGAAAAAGATAAAGCCTAATAATTTTCTAATGTTTATATACTCAATAACTTTTGTATTTAATCTTCATTTACGAAGGACTGGAGGAGACTAGAGGCCTATCTCATAGTCTACAGTTAACTTTGAAATGTTCCGAATCATCATTTATCTTTATTTTATTTATTTATTTGCTTTGCCTAGTAGAAAATATTATATATAATAATCCCTAGCAGCACAAGAACATTGGGTCGATATCGGGCGAATAATGAGGATATCGATCATTTTTAGCCATTTTGGAACAATTTTGACGCGGTGCGATATTTTGACATTCAATGCTATTCCTCAAACTTACGAAACGCTATTCTCTGTATTTCAACCAGAGAACAAACTAAAAAGGAACCTAACATATTAAAATATAAAGTTTAGAAAAACATCACTGTCTGAATATTCCGTTGCGCGATTTCGATTGACATTATCTAACATCGTTCGGGAAATCGTCGTGTGAGTTTGAAAACGTCTATGTAATGGAAGCATAATAGGTAATACATATAAAACTTTTACATGCTCCCTCCTTGATCTACATCACCATATACCATGTCTGAGTTGAAGAAATGCATAACCGTCGTATAATTGTTTTCATATAGTGCGGAAGAACGACGAACTACAAATCACAAGGTTCCAGTTTCAAATCCAGCCGCAGACAAGTGCGGAAATTTTTGAATTGTGTATGAAAACGAAAGAGTAGTGGAATAAAGACAATGAGGTAATCAAGATCACATTGTATTTCTAAAACTGTTGTAAAAATATACGTAATCCCATTTATTAAAACAGTAATTTCTCTCAGTGAAAGATGGTTCTTTCGATAGTGATCAATATTGATCTCCGGTACCGATCAACATCGATCTGTGATATCGGTAAAATCGGCAAAATTGTTCCCCATACGTTATTGATTGATACCAGATAACATCATCGATCGAAATCGGAAATCACGTGTTTTCCATATCGGTCGACATTCGATGTGCTAAGGGATAATAGACAAATAAATTAGAAACCATGTTACATATAAACAAAGTAGTATCAATTAAGGAAAAAAAATAGTTTTTACCAACAATAATTAAGTTATATCAGAATACAATATCAACATGCACGGCAGTGCATGAGCCAAGTTCTTCACGTCAGAAAACGTTAGCACTGCCAGAAGCATGTTATACAGGAACAAGAGTTTATGCCAAAATCGACGATTTGGGGTCCCCGTAAGAAAAAAGATGTTAAAGATAGGAATATGAGCTTTTGCCGTTAAGGAGATATGGTAAATATGTGCAGATGTACAAAATTTCATATTCGTATCTCAAACTATGTTCTAGTTGTGGACCCCTGAAATTGCACATTTTAGGCTAACTGACTCACTCACTCACTCACTCACTCACTCACTGACTGACTGACTCACTCATCATATTGTTTAGGGTGTTTGGAGTAAGCTAGAAACATGAAATTTGGTATGAAGGTAGAGGATGATAAGTAGATAAAGGAAAAATTCTGACATTTTGAAAAGGTCGCCATCTTGGATTCAAAATGGCCGCCAAACCTAAAATTTTAAAGAATACACAGCCTAAACGGCTAAAGATAGAACAGTGAAATTTGGTATGAAACTACATCATTGGTAGCAAATTAAGAAACCTTTTTAAAAATTTGAAAAAGTCGCCAACTTAAATTCAAAATGGCCGCCAACCCTAAACTTTTAAAGAATACACAGCCTAAACGGCTGCCGCTAGAATAATGAAATTTAGTTTGACAGTACAACATTATTTGTAGATTATGAAAATATTACAAAATATCTCTAAAAACGCCATCTTGGATCCAAAATGGCGGGCGTCATAAATCCATTTTTCAACTGCTTGAGCCAGAGATACGAAATTTGGCATAATGATGTATTATCAAGAGTAGTTTAGGAAAACATAACAACGTTTTAAAAAATTCACCATCTTTGATTCAAAATGGCAGCTGAAATACCATTTTTCACATCGTTCAAGATAGAGAAATGAAATTTGGTATGACAGTGTATCATCACGAGTATGTCACGAAAATATAAGAAAACGTTAAAAATGTGTCCATCTTTTATCCAAAATGCCCGCCTAAGCCCCACTTTATAATGACTGAAGCTAGAGAAACGAAATTTGGTATGAAGGTGTACCATTACGAGTAGGTTAGAATAAATTCGGCTCGTCTCCCCTACTAGGTTACAGTTCCCAGCTGGAGCCTGATTGCAATAAAGAGGTGCGCCCCAGCGAGGCCATCTTGGAATTCTGGGGGCAGCGCCCCAATGAGGCGAAGCGAGTATATACATTACACAAGTGTAAAAAGCTGCGAAATACGAGCAAAAGCACCAGGGGTGCAAACTGTCCAGTCAACTCCTTCAACCTTAAAAAGTGGTGAAATGGAATATGGATGAGCCTAGTTCCTCGTGCCAACTTCCAATACTCCTGCGTGTCCCACCAAGTTTTACTCGTCATAAACGTTAGCATTGCCAGGAGCATGTTATACAGGCAGAATGTGGAAGTTTCCCCATTCGGACGCAGCGCTCTGGAGTATGAGGGGATATCTGCATCATGTGGCGCAGTGCACTGCAGATTCTGGTTGTGATAAAAAGACGCAGTTCCTCCAAACTCCTCAAGTTCGATGTGCGGCCTGCCGTGGGATTCTTGGCGCAGCGACGCGAGCGAATCGAGGGGAGTATCAACACGTACGGCAGTGCATGCAGCCGAGTTCCACGTGTCACAAAACGTCAGCATGTTATACAGGAACAAGAGTTTATTGCGAAATCAGCGATTTTGAGGTTCTGTAAGAAAAAAGATGTTAAAAATTGAAATATGAAATTTCGAAGTATGACGGTATATCATCACTAGTAGATTACAAAATATCTGCAAAGACATCATTTTGAATCCAAAATGGCTGACTTCATAATCCATTTTCCAGACCGTTTGAACTAGAGATACGAAATTTGGCATAAAGGTGTATTAACAAGAGTAGTTTAGGAATAATTTACATTTTTGAAAAAGTTGTTAACTTGGATCAAAATGGCCGCACAAAAACTTTTTCCACACCATTCGAGCTATAGAAACGAAATCTGGTATGAAGGTGTACCATCACAAGTAGGTAACGGCAATGTAAGCAAACTTTTTAAAAATCGCTTTCTTTAATTCAACATAGCCGCCCAAATACCATTTTCCAAACCACTGAAGCTAGAGAAACGAAATTTGGTATGAAGGTGTACCATCACGAAAATGTTTCAATAAATGGATCAAACCACAGCTATGAGCGTGCAGCCCCCGAGGCGATATGGGAAAAGGTCTGCACAGCATGGGGCGCTGTCCCCAGAAAGTCTGATCACAATAAAGGGGGCGTAACCCTAAAAATTTGAAGTTGGGGCGCACACGGAATTCTGGGGCAGCACACCCAGCGAGGCGAACCTAGTATATATATACACGTATAAAAAGCTGTGAAATCCGAGCAAAACATCAGGTGATGTTCGAGCCTTAGGGTTGGTGGTGGTGGATTTTAGGGCCGCCAGCAGGAAGCAAATTTGCTGTATCATCACAAGTAGGTTACAATAAATATGACAAAGCTTCCCTATGTTTCAATAAATATTTCATTCCCACGGGTGGTGGGTATGGGAAAAAATCTGCAACATGGAAGCACAGTGTCCTGGAGAGTGGTTACGATAAAGGGGCGTAAGTACCCAAAAACTCGAAGTTAAGGCCGCAGCCAGCTACGGGGGGCGAGGACCTAAACGAGGCCGAGAGAGCGAGTATATATATTATACACCTACAAAAAGCTGTGAAATCCGAACAAAAACACCAGAGGTGCAAAAAGTGGAGCCAAGTTCTTTAACCCTAAAAAAGTGTGAAATGGGAGACGGATGAGCCAAGTTCCTTGGTGACAGCATGTAACAGGAACAAAGGAACTTGGCGCGAAGTGGCAACGTTCATGATCCTCAAGCTATAAGGGTGGTGTGGATTCTAAAACCCACTACGTTCACCGCCACCAACCCTAAGGCTGTTGCCAGCTCGCGCCAAGTTCCTTTGTTCCTGTTACATGCTGTCACCAAGGAACTTGGCTCATCCGTCTCCCATTTCACACCTTTTTAGGGCTAAAGAACTTGGCTCCACTTTTTGCACCTCTGGTGTTTTTGTTCGGATTAGTATTATTATCTGTCGAGAGTCAAAAAATATGTGGCCAGCAATATTTCATAATCTATTTTATGACTACTGAATATTGACTAAAATTTAGAATTATGTTCATCAAGTCTGGATGCAAGGAGATCTTCATCTGACAACTTTGAATGGAACATTAAATAATATTTCTTTGTGGAGGTGACTACTGTATTTCATCTTTAATAAACCAACTCAGAAATTAAAGTCGCCACTAATTTCTTTCCTTGAATTCAAACACTTAGCTCTCAAAAGTGACCAAGAGGTAAATGTACACGGATATATATGATTATTCAATCTGTTTGTGAAACCATAAACATTTTACCAAAAACATCTGAATCTTTTACATTCAGGACCACAGGAAAAGAACCTGTTTTGTCGATTTTCTTTCTTTACAGAAGAGCGTTTTAAAAGTCCATAATCAGCTTTACGTATTCATAAAATATTATACATCAAATAAAGATTGGCTTGTAACAGACGAACTATGCAATGCATATTCTCTTCATGCACGACAGTTTGTTGAAGAGGTCCTTCAAAGAGCATCTCAATTTGACCAATAATGGACAAAATCGCGTTCTTTCCCTGAGTTCTTCATTTGATAATTGTTTCTTAAACTGCACGGGTTCCAAACAGCATTACAGTATTCAAGAATAGGTCCAACTAACACATAATTGAATGCAGATGTATTATCGTACTGGAAGCAAAAGCCAAGTTTCGTCGAATAAAATTCAACATTCTAAAACTATAGTTATAATGTTATTAGTGAGTTTTTCAAAAGATATCTAAGAGTCAAGGCTACTAATGAAATATTCACATAGGGACAACGAGGGAAATGGGGGGGGGGGGGGGGGTCGATAAGGTAAAAGTAATTGTAACGCATTTGTTGACATTGAATTCCCTATGCAGTTTGAGGTACATTGAAGTGCATTATTTTCCAAAGTTATTCAAGTTTTGCTGCAGAAAAAGACGGTCTTGATTGTTGGTAACTGTTGTTGTAATACTTGAAAACATTTGCATACATCAATATTAAAGAACTACTTACAGCACACGACATATCAATAAACAGCACTAATAACAGAGAATCTATTAAGGCTTATGTGAAATTTTCAAGGTAATTACTGTAGCTTAAGCGAAGATTTCCTATCATGCAAACAGCAGACTGCTCGCGGGTCCTTAAGAAGCTTTGCATAAGGTTCAAGAGAGTTCTAGATAAGTCTCAATAACGCAGCTTAGTAAGAAGACAACGATGTCAAAAGCTTTGCTAGAGTCTTTTTGGATGCATCTGCAACATCTTGAAATTTTTTTAACAAGTTATATAGAACTGATCTTCCTTTAAAGAAACCATGTTGAAAATGTAAATTATATGAGGAAGCATGAGTTCGGGCCAGTTCTAAATCCGATCGTCGGGCCGACAACCCCAAAGGTAGCAAAAACCTTCCAGGAAAACGCTCATTTTGGCCGGAGCCGGCCAGACCGCCCAAACTCCGACAGTGACAGTCGGGCACCAGGCGTTTACCGCCATCGGCACAGCTAAGACTGCCCTCATATGCCTAAGAAACGTGTTTAATTGATCAAAACAAAGTATGAATGCTGTCTATTGGTATACACACAGTTAGTTTCATTTCATCCGTTGCTCTCATCATGATTTACGGTGTTAATTTTCCAACAGTAAATAGTCCCAGTGGCTGTTGTGTGGTTCGAACACAGGAACGTTCTGCACTTCTCGTTGGTAGCTTGTCGTCTTATCCAGTCATCCATGGATCCACGTTGTGAAATTGCTGCTCTTTTACAGTATCTGTATTAACAGGCAGTCTAGAATGGAGTTGCTACGCGTTGTTCACCATCATGTACAAATAAGAATAAAGAATACTTTCCTTTTTTTTCTTATGTGCAGTTTTTCTTCTATAACACCTTGATCATCGCTGCACTATTAAAGTTGTATTACTCAATAAGTGTAATATGTCGCCTTAGAAAACACACATAAAGCGAAATCTATGTCAAAGATTAACGCCCATTAACGAAATTAAATTCGTTGAAATTTAGTTTAAGATTCAATGTTTTCAACATGCAAATGATAACATGAAAAACGTAGTTAATTTCATTGTATTTGCTTGTTTTTTTTTTTTGTTTTTTTTAAATATTTTTCACTACAGATTTTTGTAAAAGGACGAATGAAATTAAGAGATAAATATGTTTTAATGTAATAAGCATGTTTTAATATTAGATAGTTTTACAGCCCTCGGCCAGAATTCGGCCCATACAAATGCTGCCGCCCACATTTCAACCGTCGGTGTAGAGTCTGGTTCAAAACAAGTGCCGAGCGAAGCCCGACGATCCTAACTGACATTTGCAATTGTTTTTTTAAATCTCTATAATGAAAAAAATAATGACTATTGTAGATGTATTGTGACTATCACTAATTTTAATTGCAATTGTTTTCTGTTGTTTTAGATAGTTGGCCCGCCTTCTTCTCGACTATTCTTGCCGTCATATTCCCGCCTTGTTAGGACATGGCCGGCATTTTCCTCAATCCCGACCCAATCCCAAACCCGTAGTCGGGATAAGGGAGGCAAAAATAACTTTCCCACCCTTTTGCCAACCGTTTTCACAAAATGTACTGGTGTGATTGGTACACTGCAAGGGGCAGTTTAAGCTAGTTAGATCACTCCTAGCTTCGTTCTCTAGGCCACTTTGACAACAGGAGTTTTTGCCTAACACGCCCATTTGGCGTCGGGCCGCCGGTGGACCGCCTTTAAATGCTACTTTTCCCGACTATCACATCCCGGACGCCGGGCCGATGGCGGCAAAAATTGGACCGTCGGGGTTGGGGCGCATTTTCTTCACTGGGCTAAGGACGGGATGTACCGAGGCTCTCGGAATACTCCAACAGGCCTGGAGGTAGCGAGAATGACGTCACACTGCGGGGCTCACTGAGGCGTTGATTCCATAGAAGGCAATAGGAAACAAGCATTATTGTCGTTTCTTTTTTCCCCTCCTGAGAACTAGGAAAATAGTTGGAAGGTTATTTTGTGTTAGGACACAACCTATTATCTTCTCTGGAAGTGCGTAGTGTAATTTAGAACGCTTTATTAAAACACTTTAGCATTGGGAGAGACTTCAATTAGCGTCAGTTTTCTTTGAAGGAGGATGTACGAAAATGTTAATTTGTGTACTACTGATAACTGAAAACTCAACGAAATAGATCTCATCATTTATAGTTTGCGAATGTGGGTTCATACACCCTCCCCGCCTCCCGATACATACACACCCAAAATAAGAATCAGAGAAATCCACAGAAGGATATGTGAATGTTATAGATTAATCTTCAGAACAGTGTTCGAGTGTTGGGAATGCCAAATTTTGTATCGGAATTCCGAAATATCACATTCCGGATTGCAAAGGGTTCTAAACTCCAGAATTGATTTCGGACTGTCTACTCCCCCCCCCCCTCCCCACACACACACGTCAGTGTTGCAAAATAACACCGACAAAACGGCCTCATGAGATTCCTGACATGAAGATAAGAAATAAGAAAATAAGTAAGGGTGTTTGGAATTCCGAAATGGAAATTAGCATTCCGGAATTTGAATTCCGAAAGTAGGAATTTCGGAACGTCGGACTTTCGGAATTCCAGAATGTCAGAATGAATTTTATTTTTGGCCTTTTGAGCATCTAAGGATCAGGCTGGGTGAAATGTCGGAATTGACTTCGCACTTCCGAACACCCCTACCATCTAGGGTGTACAAATGTGCGGGTGTTTCGGTGCTATAGGCTGTCGAAAGTGTGGGAAAATGAATTTCAGAGCTTAATATTTCCAATATCATTAACAGTAGAACTGAAACGGCACGGCGCCCCCCCCCCCCATTCTTTCCTCTCTAAAGAAGATGGATAGAGAAGTTTCCGTGAGAGAGTAGGTGCTATTTTCACTGTATTACGTTCTTTTCTTTAGAGAGACAGACAGACACACACACAGAGAGAGAGAGAGAGAGAGAGATTTAATTTATTAATGATGCTGAGTGTGTGCGCACACTGGCGATTAAAAGATTGAGAGAGAGAAAATCACTAAAATTGTTAGCTATCGCACTCTATGTTTGAACACAAAATATAACCATATAAAAATAAAGTTTACACTACATAAATTTCTTATTCCAAGATATCACTTTCACTTTTCTGCATTTTGTCTATTTACTTTCTGGTCTTTTTTACTTCAAATATGAACACATTAAAAATGAATGATTACATACTTTTGTTGCAAAACACACTACTTCTAGATAAACTACTTCTTACTGTGTAATTATGTGTAACTACTTCTTTCTGAGGGTACTTAAGTTATTTGGTTCCTAGTGAGCGCGGAAAGGTTTAAACACATGTGTTGTATTTCTGTAAGCGATAATTCCACCACCTCTGGAATAGAGTATGTTTCATTTTTTTTATCGCGGTGATTTTAAAATTGCGAGTTCGCGCGGTCATATTCGCAGTTAAAAAGCCACCCAGAGAAAAATGCTAGTGGAAACCTTATCAAGACTTGAACTACTATCATAAGTACACAAGCCAGGCTCAGATATAATAAACTATGATCTACATCGTTCTGGTTTAACCAGTTATTACGTATGGATTTTATCAAGTGAACAGTGTCAAATAAAAGAAAAAATATCTTCATCCAGGTCATATTTTTTAAACTGAAATTTAATGACTCGTTGCATAGTTTTTTAAACATATTTCTGTTGGCTTTATTACTGGCAGATATGAAAGCAATGACATGAAACACACAGTTAGTTGAAGTTTCTATTGCAACTACTGTTTGTTCATAAATCATGTTAGCATTTAATTTTTTTAAGGGAAATGTACAACTGCATTCTTATTATTTGGCAACAACGATGACCAGTATTTACATTGTAGTTGCTTCTTTCACTTTGTCAGAAAGTTCTGAACACTAACGTCTTTATAAGCTACCGTTTTCCTATATTGTGTTCAAAACCAAATGTACGTATTTGTTATGTTCTTAGAGCGAGCTAAGTTTCTCACTTAAGAACTTAATATGAGAATCTAACAAGATTTCCGTTGTTTCAGATTCGAAGTTCAATAACCTGGAATTGTCTCAAGTAATCAGAATCAGGAAGTGATAAGACAGCAGAATTTTGTCATGCACATTTATGTGCTTCTGGATCCTTTTTTTGGGGGGGGGGGGAGAGTAAGCCAAACTAATGTGTCGTATACCTCAGACCCTTTGGAAAGATAAATTAACCTGCTCCTAAAAACACTTATTATGCAATTGATAGTTCTCATACGTATCTTGCTGTTACCGCTCATAGCCTTATTTTATCTTATTATATTTTATCATACGTGTTTTTAGAATACTGCTCTAATAACAGATGCTTGAACTAGTTTATCCTCAACAGTGAGTGTTTCTATGCTACACTCGAAAGTTTTTAAAGGACTAATCAACATCACCTATTAAGATTAAAATTTTGACCACCTATTAAGAAACAAGTATTTTATAGAAACAATCTAAATCTCTTATTTGGAACAATTGTCCTATTACGAACTGAATACTAAGAACACAACTCTGAATGAACTCACACTACTATAAAAAGTGACAATCACAGACCCTTTTTCTTGTTTTAGTGAAAGCGGCAACCATGATCCCAGCTTGCCTACGTCATGCAAGGGCTTTTGGCTTTACATCCAGGCCTGTTAGAGTATCCCGGGGGCCTTGGACGTACAGTTTAATGAGGACTTCGAACCACTTGTGTACCTACCTGGAATCGAACCCGGGATCCTTTGATATTGCTGCGAGCGTTACCACTCAGCTTTGGGGGATACACACTAAGCTTATAGAAGAATTATAATATCTTAATACAAATTTTAATGCAAATTTGCTTGTTTTAATTATACTTATGCAAAAATGGTCGAGTGCTCGTGTGTATTCAACGACCGGTGCCCTCGCCGTATTGTTGATATAATTGTTTCCACTTAGTCATAAAAGATTGAGCTTTTTTGGTGGAATTAAATATTTGTTCGTTTAAGAGTTAATTTTAGTACACGCGAGGAATATGTACTAATCGATATGAAGTATTTTCAATTCATCTATAAGAATAGATTTTAATAGAAAAAATTAATGTCGAAATCTAATTGATAATTCGCTGGATTCGAAATATATAATAAATTTGATGAACTTGCCACTAAACCGAGACATCATGATAAACGTTTGCGTTGTAATACTTTCAGGAGTTCTATTTATTTCATTTTAAAGGTGCTGCAAGCAATATAGGAGAATTGCAGAATATTAAGAAAGTAGTTTTTATATAGTATTAACATACCTCTTTTGACGTCCGTATCTCCGTTATTTTACTTATACTAAAATTATATAACATGTAAAGTATGCTATGGAAACATACCTACTTCCATAACAGCTGCAAAAACCAACAATGGCCAACCTATTATAACGTTAAAACATTAAAGTATGAAAATGCATGTCAAAACAACAATAAACTAATTAATTAAATATTTTATGCTTTATTGCTCTTTTAATATTTCTTCTGCCAAATAATACCAATTGACCATAAACTGCAATTAAATCCTTGTCCACTCCCCATGATTAACTTTGATACATGTCTAAATCTTCTCAATTGTTTTTCTTTAATCGTAATATAACTCTATAAATATCTTCATTTGGCTTCAAAATAAAGATTTTGATTAATTTCAAACTTTCTGATCTTCATAATGACCATCCATCCAATCTTCTGGTTTCGTGTCGTTTTATTATTGATATTGAAACTCTGCGTTATTATAATGCTGAATTTTGTAACATAAAACATTTTACTTGTAATAAAGTAAATTAGAATTGTCTTGGCCAGAATTATTTGTTTAGGAACGAGACCGTGTGCCTTTGAAACCATGTGAAACTTAAAACTTTATCAATTCCTATCTCAGTAAGAAATTGTTCATCACCGCCATGAAACAGATCTCTTTCCCTGAAGACAAAATGTTAAGATGGCGTTTGTACACGTCCTTTGTAAGACAATTTGGGAAAGAATTGTCCTACAAGGGAATTTGGTACAATGCCACGGTAAGGCAGAGGGTCATGGCACTTGGTGATGTTTTGTTACCTATGGCTCGCCATTAGGTGAGTAGGCCTACCTGAGAATACCTGTGGAAAGGAATAGAAGAGCACACCACTGAACTGAAACGAACAAATCAACTGCTAAGATGTATTTACAAACTGATTAAATTATTTGCACAGCAATAAGGGTGGAGAGGATTTACGACAATCATGGCGTGGAACTAAAATAAGGGAATTTGCATGACCACACCATGTAGGTATCCGTTGCTTGAAACACGTGGGTTTTTGAATGCACAGCAACCAATACTTAGCTCAGTGTTCTAGATGCGAAGTTCTTGTAGTGATTTCTAGTATTTGCAGTTCACCATCCTTCAGTATCCGTACACTTCACTTTAAGTAATTGATAGTCACATGAAGTTCATCTTCATTATTCAGCTTCTCTCCACTTCACTTTGGCACACCGAGTCATTCTCGTAGTCTAATTTCTGTCCAGTTTGCTTAAGTACGAAAATCACATTAAGTTCATCCTCGTAGTCCGGTTTATCCTCTTCACTTATTTACAGAACACTCTATCACAAAGCCTTAGCCAGCAAGTTCACATTGTTTATTCTAACACACTCGGAGCTAGTCCAACACGATGTTACTTCATAGCCGTCGACCAAGGAAAAGAGAGCGAGAGTCTTCTGTATATCCGCCAGGTGGCGTCGTTTCCCCACAATGTTGCCAGTTATGCAGCAGGTTGGTGAGCCTACCAACCTAGTCGGGGTGTCTCCAATCTTCTGTGGGGGGGGGGGGTACCTACCACACGTTTCCATCTGGTTTTGTTTTAAAGAAAAATTTCCTTCAACTGTTTCATATCAACATAAAAAAAATGCTTAGAATCGAGTTATAAAGGCAACCAATAGCGTTCTGTATGATTTTCACGGGTCGAACAGGACGAGCTCTCCACACCATTCGTCGATAGTAAGACATTAGAGAAAGGAAACGTGTTTCCTCTAATAGCTGGCTGGTAGTGGTAATCACAGTTAAACAGGGACGTTAGTGACAGGTGTCAAAACTAAGAATTCTAAACAGTATTATCAAGGCCTGTATGCTGTACGAATTTAAATTGGGAGCGAACGCTAGTGCGGCAGAAAGAAAAATATTCCAGACATGTGATAAGAATGTAGCAAATGAGCGGGCAGTACAACGGTGGTATATCAAATTTAAACACGGCGAAGAAACCGTGCAGGACGTACCATTTACAGGACGTCCACAAACCGTAGAGAACGAGGCACTCAAAATAGCTATTGTTGCTGATAATGACCAAACATATGAAGCATTCGGAAAAGTATTCAATTACATTGCGGAAATCATTAGACAACATCTCCATCAGCTTGGGAAATGGTATAAAGTTGGACATTATTGGTTGACTGCGCCTCAGAAATCGACACGAGCAAATTGATGTGTTTCTTTGTTGTCTGTTCAGGGGGAAGATATGTTTGTGGACAAAGTGCTGACTTGCGATGAGAAGTGACTCACTTCTTTACGATACTTCACGGCGCCGTCATAATTCGCACCACGATGACCTCCCTCCCAAACAACCAAAATCACTACTCCACCAAGACAAAAAAAAATAATCATTCTCTGTGTTTGGTGGACTGCTCGGTGTATCCTGCTTTGCGAAATGCAACTGTGTGCTCGCAACAATTGGAACGTGTCGATGAAACTCTGAAAACCGTGGAGCCAGAGGTGTGATTCTGTTACATGACAACGCGAAGCCATATGCTGCTAAGGCCATCCGTAACACTATTATTCAACTTGGTTGGCAAACACTAATAGATCTTTCATATTATCGTGACATTGAACCTAAAGATTACCGTTTTTTCGATTCGTTAGACAACCATTTGGGAGGACGACGTTTTCGAAACCTCGAGGAGATGTTAAACTAGACGACTTCTTTGGTTCACGTCCGTTGATTTCTACCACCATGGAATCCATAATCTGCCCGAGCGTTGGAGACAGATCATTACTGCTGATGGTGAATTTCTAATCTTCCAGATACACTTTACATCACGCTATCACATTTATCTTTGTAGGGTCAAAATTGGACATACATTTATTATAAGTAATTGAGTGCTGTTACCATAGTAACGGTAAATAGTTGAACGTTCTAGTGTGGTTTTAAAAACCACATGTCCAGACTCAATATATAATGTAGAATCTGCACTCCATCATTCATTATCAAAGGATTGTGAAGATTATGTCCCTGTTAGTAAAGTATCGTGCTGTTCAAGAAGAAGACGCGAAGAAGGAAAATGAATATACAGAGTTCTATGTTTGTAGAAAGAAATTGTTTTCTGCAGGATACTAAATAAACAGAGCCACTAAAAGCGATCTTTTGAGTACGTTAACATGTAGTCAATTACAGCAGTTACAAAACTGCCATTGATAATCTTCTCTATTGCTGGAGTAAGATTAACTTTATTATTCATAACTTTGTGCTCGGCCTCAGAATGAAATTTTCTGGTAGAAACATAATTTATTTAAAAGCATGTTGCCCTTTTTCGACCTTTCTGAAACTTCGAAGATAAATTGCGAAAGTCAGTTTCAGTTTTGTAATATATTGATAGTTCAAAGACACTATGTTTTGGAGTAAGACGTGTTGGTGTGGGTGCGAAAGTATCTTTGAAAAATATATAAGCGTTCTGAAATGTTACACAGAAGGGTAGTTTATCATCAAAAGCTCGTTCTTCAATTCAGTGGTGTCTCGTGGGCTTGAAAGTTGGTAGTTCACAACCAGTGATTCCGCCAGACTGTTGGTGTGGGTGTCACCCCCCAAATTATCGAGCGTATCCCAAATATTAATTTTTACGATAAAAAATAATAGAAACCGTGCAAAATTCCAGTTACACCCTCCCAATTTTTATTTCAAATCCCCAAAACTGAAAGTCCTGGCAGAATCTCTGCTCCAAAGAGCAACGAAGAAAGTACGAGAACAAGAAACACATCGTTCGATAGCTTGAAACCAGTTCTCAATGTGCTAAGTAGAAAATAGAACTATAGCTCTCCATAACTTATTTACACTATATACTGAGTTAAGAAAAAAAAAAGTAACTCCACACAAAGATAAGTAGTTGACTGGTAAGGAATCGTCTCGATTTTTTAGGTATGCAGGTTCGAAAACTCGACAGTGCAGCGACGAATGTAGCTCAGAGCAGTTTTTCACGAGAGTATACAATTGAAAATTGTCTTTCACAGTAAATACATAAACAAAATAATAATAATAAGAAGAAGAAATTAAATATATCCTGCTTACCTTTATTTGTATATGAAGTCCATTCTTTTGTTTTTCTGGGCAGCAAACTTATCTATAACTCTTTGGTTGAACGACACACTAAAAAAAAAGGTTGTTTATTGTTTACGCAATGTTGCAAACTGCTTGATACTGTTCATTAGCTCTTCGTTTATTTTTTATCACAACGAAATAATTTTTCAAAGTAATTTCATAGTGAAATTTCCAGTTTGTTCTTAGCCATGTTGAAAAAAACAAAAACATGTGTAGTGTCAAGGTAGGTGGATATGAGGAGAAAGGTAGGTCCAGTTCGCTGCTTTGCTGGAATTGGTTGAGAGCGCGTGACGTCATCTGACTAGCAAGCAGAGGCAGACAGGCTACAACCAGCCATACTGTCGCATGCACAGTATTGAATGTATAGCTCTCGCAACAATTTGAAGTTAAATGATTCAATAAAATAATTAAACGAATAGATACTCCAAGCTTTAAAAATACGACCAGAAATAATATTTTAAAGGTTTCCTGCTCTTATATTGAGCTGTTAGTGATTTTATATACGTCATTATTCAGATTAAATATTCTGCAATTATGAAGTTTCTGGTAACTTCTCAAAAGCTCGGTTACAAAAGAAGTACATTGAAAACTTCTCAATTTCAAGTACTCTAGGTTCTTTTCTCGGTTGGAGTTTCAGTTAAACCTATTTTTCATATTCTGTAACTGTTATAAATTTTAACAGCGGTGGGTTTAATTAATTGTCTGTAATTGTTTATTTACAATTGTGTCGGTCATTTGAATTTGAGTTCATTTATGACCTTTTGGCAATTTTGGCCCAGGCAGCGATGTGATAGGTCGAGAGTGAGGAATGTATCGGTCAGGGCTTTACTTAAAGTACCATCCCGGTATTTACATGGTAAAAACATACTATGGCAATCCTCAGTCAGGATGGTCGGCAGCGGGGTTCGAACTCTCATGCCTATCCATTGCCCACGAAACTACCGCTTAGACCATGAGAACTGACTAGCAAAAGTAAATCCATTTAAATTAAAATATGAAAATTATAATATATATACAACTATTATAGACGGTAAGGTCCTTTTAGCTGTAAGGACTTATGTTGACTTAACTGCGACTAGATATAAGTAATAATTATTGACAGAGAATTGATTATGGAATTTTTATGGCCTTTGGGTATTATTGAATCGAAGGGAATTTTATTTTAAGGTCTTTAAACATCTGCGGCTAAGGCCAGGATGGGGCAGGGCAAAGATTGGGAAGGTATCGGCCAGGGCCTTTCTTAAGATGCCATCCCGGCGCTCGGCTGGTGAAACTGAGGAAAACACTGGAAAACTTCAGCAACGAGTTCGAAAACTTCGAACACATTTTTCTCCCCACTGCCTCTCGGCAGTCCGCGCCGATACCGCCTGAACCATGAGGCATGGGTCTCCTTTTGGACATGATTGATGCCTGTTGATGGTGACTACCACATTTTTGTCTTAGATTAACAGAACAATCGATGTTGATTTGGTGATTCACACTAGAGCTATCATAGTGTTTAACAAACGTTATGAACACATCCATTGTGAATTTCGAATTTATTTTAAGACCTTTAATCGACTATGGCTCAGGGATGGATGATAATGGGATGAATTGGTGGAATGAAGAAAGTGGGAGAAAACGAGAACACCCCGAGAAAACACACGCACACGGTGTTTATCCACCACAAAACCCACACGGCATGATAAGGGATCGATCCGACGACCCCTAGCATCAGAGGTGAGCGCTCTACCAACTGAATCGCCTTCCAGTCTGTAGTGATGACATTGTAATTTGTAGTAATTTACAGCACGTGTAAAGAACTAAGGAAAAGCATCAACAAGCGGTAACGTCGCGGACTTTGGAGCAGCAGTAGGTAGAAACGTGGGTTCGAACCCCACGGCTAACCATCCTGCCTAAGGTTTTCCAGGATTTATCTGTTTCATCACGCAAATGCAGGGGTGGTGCCTTAAGAAAGGCCATAAATAAAATTCAGAATTCAGCAAACTTCTTCACATTCTGCCGACAATATTTAGCCTTTGCTTTGATAAACTAAATATTTTCTGCTAGTTTTTACCATATGTTCACGCCGAGCCACCCAATTGTTTTTAAAGACGCACAAAATATGCATTCATTCTTGATACAGTTTCCAATAAACAATATGGAAAAGGTATTGGGAAAGAAAAAACAGCAGCAGCATTTTTTTTTACCTTTCTCCCGTGTTGCGGGTTTTTAGCTAAAACGCAACAAGTAATGAAAACAATGTTTTTCGAAAGTACTTTACATACTATTTCAACGTATTTACTCAATCCCTATAAATTCCTTACTTACAACAATGTGCGTAGTAAAATTTCACGCTCTTAATTCTTATATTTCATTAATGCCGTAGAGTAAATAGGACATATTTACTCCATGGCTTCCCATATCCCAGACCTACTTCGTTGCGTTGTTAGTCAAGTGACGTCATGCAAAACGTCACGCTCTCGGCTAAAACCGCGGGAAAGCCAACTGGACTCCCCCTGGTGTAGTGTAGTGCTCTAAGTGCTACGGGGTTCACACAAGAAGTACAGACAGGGTTGGTAACTCCCACGTTGACGTGTTTGCTCTGTAATCGATTGATCGATTCAGCAGTGTATGTAAATACGTTAATTATATAAAAATTAATGTCATCTCTAACATGTAAAATGTTCCTGCCATGATCATTTTTGGTGAAGCTGTTAAAGACGATTTTCTTGGCAAGTGTTTTTTTTCACTAAAGATGAAGGGAAACAATATTAACAAAGCAGAAAGTGCATTGTTCCGTCAACTTCTCATATTGTGCTTTAATGGTCTCCTATACAACAAACTTCTAGGAATTGATATCAGCTCCGATGATAAACAATTGTACAGTCACTTACAAAAGTAAATAGAGGTTGGAGTTATAAGAAATAATAGTTCTTTCCTACAGGAGAATTGTTTCACTGTACGCCTAATAGTTAGATAACCAACATGACAGTACAAATATGCGCCAAACATGATATGCCAGGATATTCCTCTATTTGGAGGAATAAAGTTTGAGTCCTTCAGCGTCATTTACAGAACCAAGACAGATAAGCAGAAATTACATTCACATTAAGTTCTAAGAGATAGGAATTAATTCAAAGTAAAGGGAAATAATAATATGGACATCATTCAGAAATCGTCATTTTAGATTTGAACAAAACTTGTCTTGTTCAAACACACACATATATATATATAGGGAGAGGGAGAGGGAGAGAGAGAGCGAGAAAGCATGGAAGAAGACGGGGAAACAGCGAAAAAAGATAGAAGAAAGGAAAGAAATAGGTAAAGAAAAATAGTGGAAGACATGGAAATAAATGAAATTTTAACGCTTCAGGATACACAGTGTATGTCTTTGCCCTCTGCCTCCTCTCTCTGTCTTCTGTTTTTCTCCCTTTATGGGATAAATCTCTTTCAGTAGCAATCGCGAACATCACTTACAGTGCTTAATTCCTTGAAGAAAATAATTTGAAATCCAGGCAGGGAATCGAACGAAGAACCTTGAGAATGAGAGTCTCACACGCTGATCACTTAGCTACACAGATCATAACAAATGTGTTGTTAAATCAGCCTTTAAAGTCGCTACTGTGAGCGAGTTACGCCGTATACCCTCTTCTAATCTTACAAATTAGCGTATACCTTCTGCTAAGATGCGTATACCATTTACTTTCGTTTCCTTTATTTATTTAATTTGCCTGTTCCGGTGAGATTACTACGGTCAAATACTTTTGGTTCCACTTGATCGGGAACGAAATGTTGAGAAAAGGAAAATGATATAACTATACGATGTGGATCAGTATATTATTGCTATCTTTTCACTACATAATACTTGTGTAGAAATGTGCACAATGTATACAGTCAAATTGAGCCCATATTTTGTGTGCAGGTCTTGAGTAATATGAGATTTGACTTATGTTTTCAGGAGCAAGGTAGAAGTTTGGCTTTTCGATATATGGAGTAAATCCCAGCATAATATACTGAATAGATTTTTAAAGGGTGCAACAAGTAAGATTTATGTGTTGACTCCAGAAGTCAAGAGATACAAGTGAGAGATGACGAACAGAAAGAAGTAAGAGGTAATCTTTTGTATATAACCCAAAATATATGTGACACATAACTGACATATTTTATGCAAAGAAACCTTGGACCTTAACATATTTCGTGTTCTATCATACTAAACTAAGAGTTTCCTTGAACGTTTGTATTCGTTAATGTCACTTGTATCCCTTGACTTCAGAGTCGACAATTCCACACAAAAAATTGTGACTGAATTTGAACTGATATAGATGCTTTGTAGCTGTGCAAAAGTCGCAACGATCTTGTTTCTCATTCCCTCAATGCAACAAATTATGCATATAATTTCGTTGTTATTGTCTCACTAGAATATTATTAAAGTATTCTGGATTCTCTCTTGCTTCTCAAGTGGAACCAAAAGTGTTTGACCGTAGTGATCTCACCGGAACATGCAAATTAATTAAATAAATAAACGATACGAAAGTAAATGGTATACGCATCTTAACAGAAGGTATACGCTAATTTGTAAGATTAGAAGACGGCGTAACTGGCTCACAGTAGCGAGTTTAATGGCTGATTTAACAACACATTTGTTATTGTCTGTGTAGCTAAGTGATCAGCGTGTGAGACTCTCATTCTCAAGGTTCTTCGTTCGATTCCCTGCCTGGATTGCAAGTTATTTTCTTTAGGGAATTAAGCACTGTAAGTGATGTTCGCGATTGCTGCTGAAAAAGATTTATCCCATAAGGGAGAAAAACAGAAGACAGAGAGATGAGGCAGAGGGCAAAGACATACACTGTGTATCCTGAAGTGTTAAAATTTCATTTATTTCCATGTCTTCCACTATTTTTCTTTACCTATTTCTTTCCTTTCTTCTATCTTTTTTCGCTCTTTCCCGTCTTGTTCAATGCTTTCTCGCTCTCTCCCTTTCGCTCTCTCTCTCTCTCTCTCGCTCTCTCTCTCTCTCGCTCTCTCTCTCTCTCCCTCTATCTATATATGTATGTGTGTGTTTGAACAAGTTTTGTTCAAATCCAAAATGACGATTTCTGAATGATGTCCATATTATTATTTCCCTTTACTTTGAATTAATTCCTACCTCTTAGAACTTAATGTGAATGTAATTTCTGCCTATAAATGATGCATATAATTTCTGCCTCATGGTTCTGTAAATGATGCTGAAGGGCTCAAACTTTATTTCTCCAAATGGAGAAATATCCTGGCATATCATGTTTTGGCGCATATTTGTACTGTCATGTTGGTTATCTAATGATTAGGCGTACAGTGAAACAATTCTCCTGGAAGCAAGAACTATTATTACTTATAACTCCAACCTCCATGTACTTTTGTTAGTGGTTGCACGTCGTTAAGTGGATGTTCGTAATGCAATGTTAATTCAGTGTTTATATTGATTCCATTCTGACTTTATAACAATGTTTCATTACACATTTTCCTCTACACTCTACCGTTTCGTAGCTCTCACCAGCAGTGATTGGTAATACCAAAGCTATTCCGATTCATGTTTCGCAACATATCTTTAGAATAATTCTCTGCAGTTTTCTTAGTTCATTAGAGAATTAAAACACGCGGAAAGCTAAATGAGTCGTGCACCGCTGACTTATTTCTTTTTCAGAAAAATTAACAACTTCTATTTTTCTGCGTACCGAACTTTACTTTTGTTTTTGTTTTTCTGTATACGTTTGACAGCTTTAGTGATACTATCCAGGTTTTTACTTTGAGAACCAAATTAACACACTCAGACGTGTGATGTTAGTACGTGGGTTTCATATCACAAGCTCAAATCGAATAGTATCCCCCCTGTGTCGTTCCAAATTGTTGTGGCTCTGAATTCGGCTCTTGATCAAAGGCATTCGGCGTAATAAAAATTCGATCATACTTATTGTATGCATGTTAAATAAGGAATTTGTTTTGTTTCTTCGTAAATACCACACACAGGCTACTGTACCTGTTTGTACTCATAGTTTCGTTGTGTTTTTATGTCTTAGTGAGAGGGGTGTAAATTATGCGTCAAAGACCTCCGCAGGTAGACAAAAGCGACATCTAGTTAGAGAGAAAAAAAATACTGCTGTGATCCTCGTATGAACGTAACTCCCCATATATTGTGATAACCTTTGAAAAAGACATCCATTCATTTCAACACGTGCATTTTACATGGCAAAACCACTCTTTTGTGTTGTAAGCCTTTGGTCCAACTATGTTCTCACATTAAAAAATTGTTGTTATTGCTAACTGAGCTTTCTAGTGGTATACTTGCAATCACGTTCTTGCAGTAAAATAATCACCGTGTAGAAATAATTTTCTTGCAGGTGGCAACCGCACTGTCGATTTCCAGGAAGAGTGGTTAAACCTAGAAGAATGAAATCGCACGTAACATCTACAATTCTCGACCTTTTTTTTTCTTCTTATTCGCTTGCCCATTAAATTCGTTTAGAGCAGGTGTGGGTGGGCGCGTACGGGCTTATTGACGAGACATAGATTTACACCTTTTAGGCGGATTGTATTTTTCCTTACCTGTACAGAAATTGTGTGATGAAATGCTGAGTAATATTGCTGTTTGGTACACAAGCTCAGTTAGAGCCTGTAGTTCTATGGTAAATGAGAGTAAAAGCATAAATTCAAAATTATGGTGACCGCTCAAACGTGCTATTCAATTGAGTGAACGACTGATGTTCTAATGTGCCTCTTTCTCTCTCTATCTTCGTCTATGTGTGTGTGTGTGAGAGAGAGAGAGAGAGAGAGAGAGAATGTGTGTGTGTTTGTGTCATAGATTTAAGATATTACCACTACATCGAGCATTGGCAGCACTGAAGTACTCCCAAATTTAACGTTGCGCTTTCCGCCATATTTGGGGTAAGAAATCGTCAGAATCATGTGTAACATTTTCTAAATTTATTTTTCACTCTTTTAACGAACGGTTCATTTTTTGCTATTACTCATTGAGAAAAAGAATCAAGTCTATGAACAATTGCCTAAGAATTGTTATGCATATTTACATTGTAGGTCCTCTCCGTGTGGTGCAAGCGAGCTTTGTATACGTATTTAAAATAGACTTAAGTGACCAGTACATACATATGACTATGAACCTGTTTTGTTTGGGTGGGGAGCGGTATCGGGACCGCGTTCTCCTGGAGTTCTGGAGATCTATCGATGCTGACTCTCTAATCGAAATGAAATTGTATTTCAATATGTTTTTAATAAATTTTTCAACTATAGCCAATTATCAAGCGACCGCAGCTCAGTTGGTAGAGCGTTGGCTTAGCAAAAGGATGGTCCTGGGAACGATCCCAGCCAGCGCTTTTCCTGACTGAGGTTTTCCAGGGTTTTTCCTTAGTCGCTCCAGGCCGGGATGGTGTCTACAAAATTAGGCCCTTGACGACCAACATCCTTTTCCCCACCAAATTCCGGCATGAGCCTGAGATGCCTAATGCCATATATGATATATACATTCAAATTCAAACTCTGAAGAACATTATTTACAATATCATGAACCTTTAAGCATTATACACATTCTGTACACCAAGTTTCTACATTGTTTCGAACACTATTTTTGACTTCACATACTTCTTAGGTACAATGTTAGACATACACTTTTACAGAGCAGCTGTGGCTCGGTGATAGAGCGTTGACTTAGGATTCAGGAGATCGTGGATTCAATCCCAGCGGCCCACCATGCTGACTGAGGTTTTCCCAGGGTTTTGCCTCAGTCACATCAGGCAAAATACCGGGATGGTACCTTCAATGTAAACTCTGGCCGAAACCTTCCCACATCCTTTCCTTTCCCCTATCACGGCCTAAGTCTTAGATGCATAAAGACCACAAATAAAATTCAAATTAAGTTGTAATACACTTTTCTACTTCCCGGCAAATTTTGACTACATTATCTGTGGACATTATCAAACTTCCATTGTTATGTTTTCCTCGCTGCATGACCTCTGATTCTGTAGGATCAATATAACCGCTTATTTAAAATGAAGCCCTGCCTTATATACGGGAAAGTTGTGGTATATTTTGTTAAATTTTGTGGAAATGCATCTTGATCCAAAACAGTGCTCGAAGTGGGTTAGAAAAGGAAAGGGAACGCTTGGAGAAGTGGGTTAGAAAAGTAAGGGTACGCTTGCGCTTAGTGGTCGCGATTGTCTATTGAATGCCAATAAGCTCCCATTAATAAAAAGATAGGGGTACGCCAATCCAAAATGAAAAAGGTAAGGAGACGGCGTGCCCCCCCCCCCCCCGTCTCCCCGACTTCGAGCACCGTTCCAAAGTAAAACCATCATCACAAAAGTGTCTTTATGAAAATGAAATGAATACAGAATTGCTGTCTTCTGTTGCAGTTGTTTTCTAGAGCATTTCCCTGAGTCACAACATGAAAATACTGTGATAATAACTATAAACTAGGTCCAGACCGAGTACCTTCCAGCATCCTCTCCCTACCCCATCCTGTCCTGACTCTATGATGCCTAAAGGTTATAAAGTCTTAAGGCTGAAGAGAAGAAAGGTGTTGTATATAAAGAAAATTTAAAGAGCTTGCTCTTAGCTAAGAAAAACGTTTTAATATTATCAGAATAATTGTGTAACATTCTGTTGCAATTCAATTCTGTTGAAAAGATAGGCTCTATACTATCTTCTGACTAACAGGCTGAATTGGATTATTTAAATCAAATGTCTATATTTGCAAGTGGATTTTAAATTATTGGGTTATTGTTTCAATTCATCAACGTTCTCCTCTTCATTTACTGAATTTTTCAATTAGCTTCCGCTCTAATGAGCACTATCTTTACGCTTTCTAACCCCAAATATGGCTTGCTGCGCAACATTCAATTTGGGAGTGCATTCACGCGTTCACCGCTATGTGATGTTATGGACTTGGTTTGTGTGAGAAACGGAAAATACATTTCTCTTTTTAAAAGGTAACTAAAAAAGTTGTTGTCGTTTTCTACTTACCATTAATCATGCGCTCACAGAGAGGAAACGAAATGACGCACGTGGCTGCCAAGCGATCGGGAGTTAGTCTGACCATCGACCTTCAGTAATACAGGTACGGTGCTCACACACATCAGTCATAGCTTGTCCAGTGTAAAAGAGAAATGGAGGTATTGAAGCAGCTTGTTTGCGTGTGTTTGTTGTATGACTTTAAAGTGGGCCTTTCAGCTGCCGCATATGTCAGGCATTTGGTGAGAATGCCGTGACGAACGCACCGCCAAGCACTGGTTCCAGAAATTCCCTTCGGAAGATATGAGCCTTGCCCATGAACCTTGCAGTGGACGACCACATGTGTTGGATGACGAGGCCCTGAAAGCAGCCATATAGAAGGACAGTGGTCTAACGTATGATGAACTTTCAGAGAGGTTCCATGTTTCCGCTGAAACGGTCAGACTGTACCTGCATGGAATAGGGAAGTCATACAGTTTAAGCAAGTGGGTACCCCACACATTGTCGGCAGCCAACAAGGAACAACGAGTGACAGCCTGTTTATCTTTGCTCACTCGGCACCTGAACACACCCATATTTGATCGTTTGCTCACTCGTGACGAAAAGTGGGTCCTCTATGACACTCCCAAGCGTACCAGACCAGATCCAGTTCCTCACACCTCAAGACCACCTCTCCATCCACGAAAGGTTATGCTCTCTGTATGGTGGACTTGTCGTCAAGTGTTGCATTACGAGCTCGCGCTCCTTCCACCTGGTCAGACCATCACTGATGATTTCTACTCACAGCAGTTGCAAAGGGTGCATGCATCGTGCATTGCAGCAGAAGGAGCCAGCATGGTGAATCGCAAAGTGTGCTGTTCCTCAACGACAATGTCAAACCACATATGGCAAAGTGAACCCTGGAGAGCCTTCAGCAACTTGGCTGGGGGACACTTTGCCATGCACCATATTCATCGGACTTTGCGCCAACAGATTACCACCTGTTTCATTAACTCGACAACTACCTCCATGGGAGATCCTTCTCCAATGAGGGAGACCAGTGGAACGCACTCACGGACTTATTTGCCTCGATGACTTATTTGGTCAACTTTTATCACCAGGGTATTGTGCAACTGCTGGAACGTTGGCAAAAGGTGTTGGATGCTGATGGAGCTTACTTCGAAACCTAAAGGTACGTGCCGTCTAGTGTATTGCTCTTTGTTTATCACTGCTCTAGAACGACAAAAACTTTTTTTGGTTACCTTGTATGATACACTAATCTAAGCTCGGATTCCATTGTAATATTAGGATGTAAAAAGTTGGTGTCCCGGTAGGGAATGGTAATGCTGTCTGCCCTGTAGTAAAAAATCCTGGGTTCGACACCTAATGGGGACACAAGTGGTTCGAAGTCCTTTTTAATTTAAGTCCCATGCTTAGGATGTCTTCATCTGCTGGAAGGCAATGACCACAATCGGTTCCCCGTGCACAGCGACCTTTAAAAAAGACTATAAAAATAATAAAAAGATTAAAAACGTACTTAAAAAGCAAAATAAAACAATTCGTACTAAAAAGTAAAAATAAATTTGTTTATGCATGACTTAAGAGGAAAGCATGGTGCACACTCTCTTATACAGTTACTTTATAAATTCATAACTTATACATACTTTCCTTTTTAGTCATGTATAAACAAAATTGTTTTTTGCTTTTTAGTAGGAATTGTTCAATTTTGTTTTGTTTGCTTTTTTAAGGAAAAGTATGTTTTAAAAAAAGTTTTTTTTTTTTTCGAGTTATTTCGGTTTTCGGATACTTTTTCCTTACCCTATATAGGATTGTAAGCTGATATATCACCCAAATCCTAAGGTGTTCTGCAAGCAGTCAAACAGAACATCGTTGTAGGCTAGAACTTATTTTAGGATAACACTAAAAAAATTAAATATGCTTTTAAAATATATTAAAATATCAAAATATATGAAAGTAACAATGGAATATTGTATTGTCACTCAATTTACGTCGCTGAACAAGTTTCCATCATTGTATGACGTCGTGAAATGAGTAAAATTAAAGTTGCAAGGCGCGCTGAAGAATAGTAAGAAAAGTATGTAAAATAGATAAATCTGATTGACTGTAAACATATATTATCAATTAATTTATATCCCTGCTTGTTGGTGTGGAAACAAAGGTGTCGTGAAAAAATAGTTGTAGAATTATTCATTTGTGTGGATTTCAGGACACTAGATGTATTTGGTAGTTACCCTATGAAGGACCCATGCAAAATGTCGTACAGATAGATCTTGTGGTTAAGATTTTGGATCCAGAGTCCAGATCTGTCTTTAGATGCAGAGAAGCTGTAGGAAGGGAGTCGGTTAGAGTATAGTTTGAAGGGCACCATAGTAGAAGTGCAGTAGTCAGCAAGAAAATAAATTCGATGCCACCACTTCCTAGCACACAAAAGGAACATTGAAGCAGAAAGCATCGGTGGACCGTTCAGGAGACAAAAGCTACTTGTAATCCAGTTACACAGAATACATGATATTATTTCATTTTCCATGGATTCAGTTCATACTTACTTACAAGTATTGTGCAACTTTAGAATCGGTGTGCGGTTCAGACAAAAATGGAAGGAACAGTCACTGTATTTGAAGAACGGTAAAAATGGACAATTGGGTTCATAGAATGTTTCAGAGGTATTGAAATTGAAATTATAATTCAAAAGGTTTAGTGAATAGTTCAAGCATGTCGTCAAGAAATTCAATTTTGTAGAAAGAATATACGATCATATTTCGGAAAGTTGGAGCCGTAAACTGGAAGTGAGAGAGTGACTGCAGGTTGATGGAAATTTCTCGTTGCCATATTTTGATGTTAGAGAATTGAAGTACAACAACTTTATATAAACAACAGACAAAAAGTATCAAGACCTTCATAAAGAATTGAAAGACATTTTCTTTCTCATACGAATTCTTCTGGGAATTTTCATAATATATTAATTATTTTTATACTACCATATCACTTTGCTCACTAATCCGCTGAAGAAGAAGAAAGGGCTCACAGAATTATCTGTACAATTTTTTTGTGGTTCGCAATCTTTTATATGCGGTCACCTATTACTTTTTAAATATTGGCAAAATATCAGTTCTGAAGTTTCTTTAGGTGCTCTACCAAATACAGCTATGCACTTCCAGCGATGTAGTTCATTCTTGTTTACTGCAGCACCGCCAGTGGCTAAAAAGGAAGATCAAGGATATATATATATACATCCCACTATCATTGCGACTCATTTACATTTACTGTTCGCCGTCATTATGAGACCCCGGTGTTTCTGAGATCCGTATTCGGGTCTTACTTTAAAAGCCGTGTTATTCGTACTCTACAACGTCCAAGTACCTCAAAAAACTTCACTTGTAAAATTGGATCCGGGATTCCGTTTGATATAAAAGTGCATAGAAAATGTATAGCTTAAGTTCCTGCACATTCCGTGCTTGGCGCTGCCCGCGCTAATCGTATAAAGATGTATAGCGTTTTTCACTCATACCATGCCTTTACTGGAATCCGCATAGACGTTGGCAAACCTGACGCGTGATCTAACACACACTTAACTGCGCATGCGTTCATTTCTCCCACCAGTTCTTGCTGTCTTGTTCCTCACAACGTACAGAACTCACAGTGTCTATGTGTGTGTGCTTGTGTATGTTTTGCACATATAACTCGACCAGGGTAGGAATAGACGCGAGGGTGAGGTCGCTGGTGGTTGTTTATACGCTGCAGCAGATGTCTTCCCAAGCTCATAAACAGTGTTACCAAAGGTGTAGTCGGGAAAGTATACCATAAAACATACTCTTTTAAAACTATGAAACTTGTTTTTGTGTGAGATTACTATTGTCTCATTATTGACTAGCAATTGTGGGAGGGGCTGAAATATCATTTAGGGGCTTAACAGCATGTTTTACACGAAAGGGAATCACTGGAGCGGAAAGCAAAGGTACTTATCCAAGGTTAAAGGTCGTTGCATCTGGAAGTCACAGTACATACTTGTCGACTTGTAACATTTGTCATTTATTGTTCTTTGTCCTAAGGAATACCCATTCCAAATTTCAAGTTTCTAACCTTTAACAATTTTCGATTTCTCATGTTCCACTCTTTAAGAGGTTTTCGCCCCCTCATCGGGGATGTCGAATCAAAAATTAAGATAGCTATTGGTAATGAATTGAAACAAAGTATTTTCATGTCAAATATCAAATTTCTAACTCCAGTGGTTTCCGAGTTGCACTTCCACGTTTAACCCCGTCGTGGGGAGGGGGCAACCTTTTAATGCTATAGTTAATCTCTCTAGGCTTTAAGGAACATTTTTCTTTAATTTCT
This sequence comes from Lepisma saccharinum, assembly GCA_022664845.1. Classification (NCBI taxonomy): domain Eukaryota; kingdom Metazoa; phylum Arthropoda; class Insecta; order Zygentoma; family Lepismatidae; genus Lepisma; species Lepisma saccharinum. Next base: position 1,182 of record JAGDQP010004499.1, on the reverse strand, counting down.
TTTATGGACTTTAGGTATCTAAGACTCAGGCCGTAGGAGAAGAAAGGATTCGGGAAGGTGTCGACCACGACCTACGTTGAAAGTGCCATCACGGAATTTGCTTGGTGTGACTGAGGAAAACCCTCGAAAATCCTCAGTCAGTATGGTCGTCCGCTGGAGTCGAACTTGTGACCACCCGAATGCTACGCCAACGCTCTACCACTGAGCTACGGTGGCTCGGTACTAAGGAACACATGTACCAATACTTTATTCTAATCCGTCAAGGGGCGTGGAATTGTATAGTGTTCAAACAATCTTCCAGTTATATCTTCAGCCCGTTTATTTACTTTGTTGTCCAATTATGCATCTAACCTTCCAAAATTATATTTTATTAACAAAAGTGTGGCTAAGAACATAACAGCTAAGAACGAGAACATAAAGTACACAAGTTTAAATACTTCATCTACCGATGCTGTAAGAATAATGAAATCAGGACAACTTGGGTAGGTATGCAATGTAGCTCGGATGGGGGGGGGAAGAAGATTATATATTCCATCTTGGTTGGAAAGCCGGAGGGAAAGAGACCTGTGGGAAGACCGATATGACGTTGGAATAACAATATAAGAAGGGATCTTCGTGAAGTATTTGTAATGACAATGAGGGAAGGGAGTCGACAAGGCTCTTGCGAAGGTATCATTCCGGCATTCGCCTGGTGTGGCTGAGGACAAACCTAGACAAAAATGTCACGATGGCCGACCTCTAAAGTCTCAATCGCGTACCTCCGCATTGCCGCTCCGAAGTCCAGGACGCTACCGCCTGGACCATGAAGCAGGGGTGTAACTACTATGTCGCAAAAGCCCGTAATACGGGGAGCCCTTCACAATAGCCTCTCAGCGGACCGAATCGAACTTCAGCCATGGGTATTCTCTTGCGAGGTGGGGACCTAATATGCAGTTACACCTCTGCCATGAAGCCTGGGTAAAAACTCTTGCTAGCGTATCTCAAGGTAGAAACTAGAAAACTGTCTAAAGAGATACAAGAGGTGGGTTGCGAGAGTGGCAAGCATATAAGTTTTTATTAACAGTGCTTTTATTTAACTTGCCCAAGTCATATATAATCTTCTTCCCATATGTGGATTACAAGGACAATAAATATAGCTTCTCAATAATCAATATATTGTAACTGTAATGTAATTTTTAATAT
>JAGDQP010004498.1:8747-84692 GCA_022664845.1 Lepisma saccharinum | reverse complement strand
GAAGACCAAAGAATACTAACACACATGAAAGACTAACCTACACATTTGCAAATAAGAAACCGGTAAAGAATTTAGATTTCCCCCTTGTACAGTTACCCAACCGAGTTTCCTGTATTACTCCAAAACTAAGCATTTTAGTATAAGTAAAAATGAAAATTACACCAATGATACACAACTGAAGACTAAAGTATACTAACACACATAAGGAACTAACATACATATTTACAAATAAGCATAAACGTCGACACAATATAGACCAGCAGTTATTAAAATATATGCTGGGAATGCTGTTCAAGAGACTCACAAACATGATAAAACACTACACCAAAAACACCACCCACCCACACACACCTAACGAAATCAATCCACTCTTGCCGTACGATGCTGTGATATTGCTGAGCTCAAAGTGATCGTAGCTCACTCACATTTGTAATGAAGTGCTTTTGTTTGTCTTTCACAACCACTACTTTACCATCTTGCGTAAAAACATCCCTTGTACAAAATTTGTCCGTTGCTTTTTTGAACAGCTGTAACCTAGCTTGACAAAGATCCTCCCTGATTGAAATACCCGAGTTCTTTAGTTTCCTTTTGTTTCTGAAAACCAATGCTCTGGACCTGTAGTTGGTAAATTTAACTATAATAGCACCGTTCCTACCTGGCTTCGTTGGACCGATTCTATGTGTACGATACAAGTCAGAGTTCTGAAGTTTTACCCCTAACCAGCCTCAAAAAGAGACAAGGTAATTGAATCGGTATTTTCACACTCACGTTCGGCCAGACCAAAAATTCGGATGCTATTCCTTCGTTGGTACTGTTCTAGTTCTACAACTTTATCGTTTAGATCAAAATTTACCTTGTCACGCTTTTCTATTTCACTTTTCACAATACAGAGGTCCTTTTTCACATCACTCACTTCGTCACTGTTGAACTTCATGGTTTCTTCCAGGCGTTGAATTACTACTCCTATTACAGTCTCAATAATGGAATCCACGATTACCTTAGTAATTTCAGGGACTGAACAGTCGATTTCACCTCAGTGCATATTTGCTTCAGGAGATCATCTTTCACAAACTGCGAAGAACGTGTGCTTGGGGTATTTCCGCTTCTTGTATGCAATGGCATGATTTAATATTCAATACTTCACTATTAAGGCACAAATAAGTTTGTTTATGGATTTAAAAGGTAAGCTAAATATTTATAAACACACTGATTATAACCTTCAGCTCTATTTTCATGTGATCGCTTCATTTACAGCTAAAAGGTGGGAGAACTCGCACACGCTCCTACAGACACGCCGCCATCTTGTCCTGAGATATAAAAAGTGATTAATATTACAAGCGTAAATTCTATGTAGATATGGATTCATTTCTTCTATATCTTGGTCTGCTACCGGTTTCTAGTAGTAAAACTGTTCATTATACGTAGGATGCATAAAGTTAAACTTGTGCTGTGTGTAAACTTTTGGCGACATCAGTCGCAACTTTCAGTCGCTCTCAATGAGTTGGTGCAACTTGATAGCGTATTAATATGTTCTTCTCGAAGTTACGGTCACTCAACTTTAAATGAATCGTGAATCAATTCTGCTTTAAAATAGTGGCTAACGTTCACAGCGGATCGATTTGTCTTTTTTTCTTTTTAGTGAAAAAAGAAAACAAAAAGCAATCATGGTTCCAAGAAAGACCTTGACATTAAAACCATGGACATTAAACACAGTAATGTCTATTAACACAAGCTCAAAAGATAATAAATTAAAGAGGGAAAGAGATAAATACACAAAGACAAAAAGAACTGTCACAATAATGAACAAAGTGATAAACCACAAGTGGAAGAGATTCGATTAGGTTTTGTTCGTTAGCGAGATGTTCGTTCGAGATAGCATCAACATTATGATTTTGGAAGTGGTCCAAGGACGCTTGACTAGATCTTTTGGGCTGGAGGAGAAATACAGCTGGAGAGATGAATAGTTTAGTCTCAGCTTCCGGGATTATTAACATTTGGTGTTCACTTTCTTTCTAAAGCTGAGTTAGTACCAACAAACTATACGAAAATGTCCCTGTAGCTTCAGTTTAGGCATAGTTATTGAGAAAAGTGATTAATGATATGCTTTTAATCAGAAGAGTGGACATCGCTCTCACTTTGGTATGCAAGAGGTCAGGGATTCGATCTTCGTTAGTGCTCCGAATTTCTGCGGTGACCTAATATCGTGATGTCAGCTAAGTGCTACTTGAATTAAGAAATGGTGGACTCCTGTCTTGAAACTCAGATACAGGATAAGAGTCGTTGGGTTGACTGCATGACACCCTTTCCGAAATAAAACCACCTGTCAGGCCACCACTCTGTATTGGCAGTGCAGCTAAGGATTATATTTCAATGTGAAGTATTTTTTTTGAAGAGTATTCCTCAGTTTCTTCACGTTTTTCAAAATTTAAAGGGTACCTTAAGTAAGGTCCTGGCAGCTAACTTCCTCCTCCCTGCCCTCAGAAGGGTGATCGCTAGGAACGTCATCCTTCAGATGTGGAGCTTAGACGAAAGCTGCCTGCTTATCCCATAATTGAAAATTAAACTGAAGCTGATTTATTGAAACTAGATCAGAAATATAATTTCAAGGATACGTCGACACTCATTTCTGAATAATTACGTTCAATATATAATGTCTCTAAAAACTACATATTTGGATTATCAAGAATTTAAAACAAGTTTGTGCTTCGAGCACTAAGAACTGCAAAGTCCCTTCATATATCTCGGATACACAAACATTCATATTTACAAAATCGGTTATCAACACTGACAACTGGAGTATTTAGGGAAAGGAACACCAGAAAATGTTTCTATTGTGTCGTAAAACGTTCATGTCAAATTTAATGCGAATATGTCTAACGGTATGGAAACAAATTTACAAATTGAATATTACTTTATTTATTAAAGTGGTTGGCCACATTAACAACTGTGGCGCCTGATGAAGACAATTCCGGCGTGTTTGAGCTGGTCTAACGAAGAAGTTTCCAACAACATGCCAACCTATACACTTTGCGGGTCATAACATATATTTTTGGAAATGGTCGGTTAATTTCGAAAAAAAAAAAAAAATACTGATCACTGAGAGAAGGAACCATAAATAGCATCTGCTCAGTTCGCCTAAATTTCTGTACATCGTATATTTATACAATCATTATTAACAACTTTATTATATTGCGTAACGTAGTATATCGTCACAGGTCGTGACTTGCATCAGATTTACCAGGAAACAAAATATCTTTACCACTATTTCAACTAGAAAACGAGTAATTTAAACTTTAAAACCGTACTTTTAAAGGCTTTACAAGATGTATACTTTCGCTTTTTACTCTATCTGTACAGAAATGGAGGTTCTACCTTATTTCGAGGTACTATCACAACATTAGCCTGGTATGTCTGAAGAAAACAAAAAGAATCCTGCGGCACTTGTGTAGTACCTTGCAATCTATAGGCAGCGATTTTCTACATTTAACCCAACGCTTGGACAATACCCAACAATGCCAATATTCAATTGTTCGAATCACTATAGGGTTAACTCCTTGCAACAAGCAACAATGGAATTCAAATTACATAAATTTGAAAACAACAGAGTACAAACAATAGGACATGATTTATGGCACTAGAACATTCTCTCTTCTCTTGCACATTTGCTGGTCAACTGTTTTTGTTATCTATATTCCTGTTTTCGATTTGTTTCAGTCAGAAGATCAGAATGAATCCTCTGCCCCCCTGCCCTCACTCCACTCCCCACAGCTCTGAATCTGGAAAATAGCCAGCAACAGAAACATTATTTGTTCCTTTTTAAATGCTGTTGCTTTAATTACAAGAGACAGCTGTAATTAGCAATACAAGAAAGAGTACAATAATTATACCATATGTTACTCTAAAGCGTAGAAGCAAAACACAAATACAAAAGGAGATTCAAAATGCATGTATGTCTCTGTTACTGTATGTTTGTAAATGTACTTTTGTTGACGAGATCTCACCGAATGGTAAAAAATGTTTCCAATGTGTAGAAGTACTAGCAATGCAATTTATTTTACTGTGCTTGTTATTGAAACAAAACCACATATATACAGGGTCAAAACTCTCTCTCTCTCTCTCTCTCTTTCTTTCTCTCTCTCACACACACAAACGAGTTCTAATCCCAGCTGTATAATATGAGCTGGCAGCAGCCGCTACTTGCTGTTGCTGCTACTAGACATATGGAAGCAGTGGCTTGTAAAACCAATGTGTGCTGTTTTCCTCAATTAAATACGACGATTTCTAGGATAGCATTTATATCCTGCATACTACCTTTTCTCAGAATTTGTGCTCGGCGAGGGATGAAACTCCTCTGAACTTCAAACTGAAATTAAGACCTCAGAGCCAAGAGAACTTGCAAACCATACCAAGAGGTATGGGAAAAAATCTGCAACATGGAAGCACAGTGTCCTGGAGAGTGGTTACGATAAAGGGGCGTAAGTACCCAAAAACTCGAAGTTAAGGCCGCAGCCAGCTACGGGGGGCGAGGACCTAAACGAGGCCGAGTGAGCGAGTATATATATTATACACCTACAAAAAGCTGTGAAATCCGAACAAAAACACCAGAGGTGCAAAAAGTGGAGCCAAGTTCTTTAGCTTTAAAAAGGTGTGAAATGGGAGACGGATGAGCCAAGTTCCTTGGTGACAGCATGTAACAGGAATAAAGGAACTTGGCGCGAGGTGGCAAGGTTCATGATCCTCAAGCTATAAGGGTGGTGGGGATCCTAAAACCCACTACGTCCACCGCCACCAACCTTAAGGCTGTTGTCAGCTCGCGCCAAATTCCTTTGTTCCTGTTACATGCTGTCACCAAGGAACTTGGCTCATCCGTCTCCCATTTCACACCTTTTTAAGGCTAAAGAACTTGGCTCTACTTTTTGCACCTCTGGTGTTTTTGTTCGGTATTAATTTAACTGAAATAGAATATTTTCCATGTAATCTGTAATTTCTCATTAATTCAATATTAAAATAGAATTACTGTGATGTTCCATCATGTAGGTCAATCATTTCGCTAGACATCACCTTGATGTTTATGAACAGGACGAAGAAAATGTGCATTACTGACGGTGGATACTCTCGAATTTTGCAATTTATTTTAAGGCCTTTAGGCAAATATGGCTCAGGCCGTATGGATGATGATGAGATGAATTGGTGGAATGAAGCAGGTGTGAGGAAACGGGAGCACCCCGAGAAAACCCACGCACACGGTGTTTGTCTACCACAAAGCCCACATAGCACGAGCAGGGTTTGAACTCAAGCGCCAGAGGTGAGCGCTCTACCAACTGAGCCACCCAGGTAAACTCAGCGTCATTCATTTTCGGATCGAACTCGAAGATGTAGCGACACTAGTGACAAATGTACTATGATCTTCGTATCGCAGTTGGTTACATAAAAAGTGGAACATACTGATAGTTAGGTATTTTTACGAAAGAGAAAATTACGATTACATATAACTATTCATTCAATTTAACTTCATTTGCTTACACGGTCTTTAACAAAAATTATAAATTATATATTTTAACTTCACTTTTTGTTAAAACACAGATTATTTTCGAAATTATAGGTTTGTTGATACTATACTACTTTTAGCGTGATTTTCCTTTTCCAACAAAAGAATAACAAGATGAATTTTATTCACGTAGAATAAAAATGTTTTAAAAGAAATTTACAGTTCACTTTACAAACTTACGTTGACTTAGTTGATATTACTTTCAGTAATTCTTTCTTTTATTTTTCAATTCCGTTCATCAATCCATAAATTGTTAATTACAGTCAACACTCGTTCAACAAAAGCATTACTTGAAGGTATGGCGGAAACATATCAAACAATCATTTTAACTGAGGAGCTTTTTATTAATTTTCTCGTTCATTGTTGAAATCGATGCACTGTTATAGGATTGGATATTCACATCAACAATAAAACTATTTCAACAATTAACAATAAAAAAAATAGCAGGGGCAGATTTTTTTTTTTTTGGAATGGTTATGAACTTTCTTCTTTCAAAGCTTGAACTCTCGAGGTTTGAATTTGTCGGAGCATAATTGCAATTTTGTGTAACGTAAACAATACATTAGAAGCTTCAGCAAGCGTGCTGCCATCTAGCTTTAGAAAGGGTAGCTTGGGACTAACCTTAAAGCAAGGAGAAAACAATGTTATTGTGAAAAACATTTTTGCTTATGCAAATCAGCGAAGTTATTCAATAAATTTATATTTCAAGCATAACTCTAATTACTCTCTGCATTTCTTTTACTTTCGTAGACAGCAAATAACTCGACGGAACGAAGACATAACAAAAACATTCTACTGAAGTTGATGACAAGCGACAAAAAGCAGGATGAAAAATATTGGCGACGTTATTAAACGCGAGGAATGTTCCAAGTTCTCAAAGCCAAGATAATATTTGCCAGGAAGAAATAAATGCGAATGAGGAAAAAAACAGACATCTGGCATGCTTCCCTACTGCGGAATGCTCACAATCATGGTCTCGTGACAAAGGACTGCCCACGTGTAACAAAAGGAACAAATTAGACAACACAAAAGGGAAAGAAAAGAATGGAAGAAAAAGTAAGAAAGAATCAGGTCAAGTGCGTTCTCGAAATTCTATTGTCTATGTTACGAGAGTTCAATAAAACGTATTTCTTTTGTGAACAGAAGTAATAATAAACACATACTTGAGAACAAAAAAACAATAATATTTAAGCACCAATTCCAAGCATGATGGTTGTGTGTACGAAGTACATGTTTGTTTGATACGCTTTGCTTGATCGTAAGGGTATTCTATAAATCGGCTGCTGAAGTAGTTTAAGCACCAAAATGCTTTTCCAGATAAATTATGTGTCTGACTTTACTGTGGATTGCAGAGAGTCAGATCTTTAGTTGCAGATCGTTGTTTGGAGTCTTAATAGCATCATAAATTGTGGATGTTCCAAAAAAAAAATCCATTTAATTTTTAATACCATACAATCTTAGCTGGGACAATAAATTTTGTGGCATGTAAGCTTTTCAAGAAACGTATTTGAGCGTGTTGCAGCTAAAAAAAAATAATTATGGAACTAGTAATTAGTCTACACTAGTTCCGTATTTTATTTTACTTACATTTAGGGACAGACAGGCAGCTATGACCTAAATCCGTCACTAGCTTGAGAGATGATGTCCATTGGCGAGTACTTTATTGGGATCAGAGAAGAGAATGTTAACGTATAGGATCTTTGATTGGTACTATACATGTAATCGTCTAGAGCTACACTGAAAAAAAAATATTGCCGGAAGCTAGACTTACACCTGCATGCCTCTCCGATCCGATTCGCAGTACGCCACCGTAAGTATGACTAGTATCAGTGGTAAGTTTGAGTGTTCCACAGAGAGCACTGAAGGAATTATGCATATTTTCGGTCGAAACACACTTTGACAGCGTTTAGGTGTCTACTGATCAATATAAAGAATTATCGTCTGATATCTCACATCCCGCCATTAATAACCATATGGAAGTCATGAGCTTTTAGCTCGACACTTCACGCATTAAAAGTCACGATTTAACTGGTAACTGGTAACTTTCGCATATACAAGTGTCGTATCTAAACTGAAAAATTATTTAAGCTACGCTTATCCAATATGGACTATTTGCAGTATTCGTTATAATAACGTGTTAAATCCGACAGATTGAGGTAGTTGTGTGGCGTAGAAAATGTATAAAGAGTGTTTTGAACGGAAGCCAATAGATGGAGCTGCAAGTGTTGTGGACAGCATTCAGTAGATACAACTAGTTTCAAAGCTTAGGTAGGCAATATTAGATCGGAGAGAATCGGAATAATTTCTAACATTATTTGCATCAGTTTTCATATGAATATAGCTGTACTGTTACTGCAGTGCAATAAGTTCATCAATGGGGCACATAACGACTTTATAAATGTTTTAAATCAAAACATACCTACAACAGCATGCATATATACAAATATTTTCTGGCTTATAAATACTTTTGTCATTCTGAAGTTCGTGCTATGGAGACAGTTCGTTCTAGATACAATTTAAGTATTTTTCCGAAGAATGTATCTTTCTCACCTCATCCAAGTGCGCGTTGTTTCTACAAAAATGCACAACACTCAACTGAAACTTCTTCCTTGTTATAACAGTATATCTAGCTATCTTTTTCTTCCCCCACCACCACCACTGTATGACAAATTAATCTACTCATAATACTTTATCTATTCCTTGGATTTAAAGTTTAGAAATGGCGAGTGCTTAAGTCAATCAGAAATTTTTACTGTGATTTTAGAGAAAAAAGAAATACAGAAAAGAGTACATTTCAACGATCTAGCGAAAAAGTAGAGACAACAAAATTAGGACCCCTGAAAAAGAGCACATCTAGTAGCCCTAGACAGAAGTCGTTTTGGAATGATTCTTTAAAAACGAAACAATAAACTTTTTCCAAGGATATTTGTTCTTCAAACCGTGGAGAAAAATAGACGAAGATAAAATATTTGCTTTAATTAATAATGCGTAAATATTCTTCGTCTCGTTTTTTGTGTTCAAACTTCGGAATAACAATAAACGTTCCAAGACTGACGATCTTTAAAGACAGTTCTCGTCAACATGTGCACGCACCAAAATATGTTTCAGTGTGTTCCCACAATAAGATTTCTCAAATTCTGATCCTTGAAATTGAAGTCTTCATGTACCCAAAGTTTAGCGCCAGTCGATCGATTTAGTTGAGAGCTGATACAGTTTTGCTGACGTCAGAGGTGTGATCCGTAAAGTTGATTTCAATCTTAACGCAGTAACCATCTGTTTGTAATTTTTATTATGTTGCTGAAATAAAATTTACGACTGACTAATGAGCTTTTCTTTATGTTAAAGCACGCCTTCTGAGAGCAACGCCACTGGCAGTAAAACTTGTGCTATTAAGAAATGTATTTGTTAAGATGATGTTAAAATATATATTAAGCATCATTAAAACTATCCGCAACACCCAAGGAAGTTAAGACATGTTGCCATTGTACAAATCCAGTCATTAGACGAAAAATTAGCCACTATGATCACCTGATGTGAATAACACAATCAGTCATCACTTTACCTAAATACGTTTGCCTTGCCTATTGTGGTTTGATATCAAAAGTCATCTGACTACATTCGTCATGCTGTTTTGTTGTTCCGTTGAATAGGTAAGAATTTATTCAGAAATACTCAATCTCGACAACAAATGTGGAATTTGGTTCCTCGCGTTTACATTTCTTACGTAATTGGTATGACGAAATGTCTCAAGAGCAGCTATTGGCTGCTGTTTAATATTCTTTCTCTGTAAACTAACACTGGAGATTTATTTGGAAGAGCCAGATTTACAAGTGAATAGGTGAGCATAAAATGCGACCAAAAGAACAGATAATTGTGTTCATTTTACACAGTACATATTTCGAATTATGCGGCATATCTATTTGGTTTACTACATATCTAGTTGAATTGGTTATAAAGAAAGGACTTAAGGCTGTAGATCACCCCCGCCATCTTGGTACGCACTTTCCATTGATTAACATGGGAATTGTTTTACTCGTTTTATACTTTTCAGGAGTATAGTTTTAACTTCTGTTTTCGCACAGTTTATCGTCATACTTTCTTTTACTCATGCTACTTTATAGAAATGCAATATTTTACAGGAACAGTATAATTACCCGTTAACATATTGTGATTTATTTGTCAAACTATTAATAATACATTATACTTATATATTTAAAGAAACTTCACAAACCAAAACTATACAAGAGTCAAAATAACCACCAAGACAAATTTTGTGAAAGCAGAACTTAAATATTCTACATCCGAGAGGCATAAAATGAGTAAAACAATTCCTGTGTAAATCAATGGAAGGTGTGTACCAAGATGGCGGGGGTGATCTACAGCGTTAAGTTACTTTAAACTGCTTTGGAGAAAACACAAAACTAAACTTTCACCAACAATTGAAAGTAAGTATATTCAACTTTATGCTAATAATTAACTCTGATACGATTTTACTGCAGATACTTTAACGTAAAAAATTCTGGATGAAAGATGTTTTGTGCTTCTTTTTCTCAAAAGCTGGCTTGAATCCTTTCTTTATATTCGCATTTCAACTATATTTATAGCAAAACAGGTAGATATCCTGCAAAATTCGAAAATGGTACTCTGTACAACGAACAACATTATCTGAAAGTAACAAGTACGCTAGTTTGAAATGTTAATATAATATTTTTGTGTTACAATAGTTGTAGAGAGCAGGTTTCACCAACCTAATTTGCATCTCGGTATGCAAATTTTACCATGCAAATTTTTTTTTTCTCTCTAATTTTTCATTTTTTTGCATACAATTAAATTTTGGATGTGTAATTTGAATATTTTGAATGATAATGTGTTTATTAAGCTGATTAATCTATCTAAGGGTGTTATGCATATGATTAGAACATATATTTAATTTGTAATAACATTTAGGTAGCATCTTTGAAAATTTGGAATTCTCCATCATTTTCTGTATTTCTTCGTTGCTCAGAGACAAGCGAGCCAGGTTTTCAGCTGAACTTCGATTGAGGGCGAAAGGTCACCGCAGCGTTGGACCTTACACTGCTGGGATATTTCTCCAGAAAGGAAGATGCAAGAAATATTCCCACTGCCTATCTACATAGGAAACTAAAGAGAAGAAAGTTTACCTATAGTTGGCAATCATTAGTACCGTCGCCTCTCAGTCGGACAAAAATTCATTGTTTTGAGCACGTTCAGCTTAGAAATACAAAGACATGTGAAAAATATCAATTCTGACCAGAATTGACACCTTACGTCCCTTTCCCCGTCTCCGGGGTATGGCTAACCAGTGAGCCTATAACGAAAATGATGCTTCGAGACGCGGAAGGATATGTGTTTTCTGCTACATTTTACATTATGTTGTTATGTCTATGTACACCCATAGAGAAAGTTTGTTTGGGTCTCCGTTTGCTCTATCACTACTTTTAACGTGATTCGGGTCCCTTGTAACTAATTATCAGTGCATTTATGAATAAACAAACACAGGAACTAATTTCAGATCAATCGTGCTGTCTAGCGCATGCCGATGGAGTCAAGAGGCAGCTGTGACATGTGCTGTACTGGAGTTGCAGTACAAGCCCTGTTTTCTTTTTCTGTTATCTTCCTCCCTTCGTGATGTCATCTCGTTGTAAATACAGTAACCCCTCCCCCATATATCTAGTCTATAATTGTATATTTTGTACTGTCACATCTTTCTTCTTTTCATATTATTTTGTCCTTTATTTGATTTGTTTTCCTCACCAGTTAGCTCTTTCCCGCTAAGTTTGTTTTGATTTAGTTTGCCGATATCTCCCGTCAGAGGGCAGCATCGGTCGAGAGGAGAATTTGAAGCAACCTGTCTGTTACATTTTCTTTCTTTTTTCTTCTTTTTAATTGTTTTAAGAAGTGTTTTAGTGTTTTATGTATGTAATATCATGTATTTAGTATGTAAGTATAATTACTCAGTGGCTGAACTCATGACATTGAGTCAGTATAATGTAAATATTGTTTTAATATCCGAGTTGGCCAGTGCCTTGTGACAGGTGGCAACCCTGACACACAGGTGTAGTGAGTTTCTCTCTGCCTGTTTGGTGTTACGAGAGCGAGTCCCATCGGAGACCGCAAAAATACAACCTGAGGTACGAAAAGCCAACAGCCACATCAGGAGTGCTATCTTAGTTTCGGGACAATCAACATGTCGTGAAAGTTACTAGTTGTCTGAATAAAGACTCGTACTAACAGACATACTGTTCAAGTGTTAGAGCCGCATTATCAAACTGTGTGTTTTGTGATATATCCAAAGTGGTAATTGGAAAAGTGCATTACCAAAAGCACCTCACCAGTAAACAATCTTATGTGCTACAATCTTATATAATGAGTGATCAAACAGTACATTGAATCACCATAAACTCACAAATACCAATTATTTGGTGTTATACTTTGTTTTTTTTTTTTATTCAATATTATCAATTTGGCTTGCACCAAATGAAACCGTGCACTGCCAATGGAAATGTGTGGCATCCAATGAGTAAACATGCCAATGTTAGAAGATGGATGATTCGAACTTGACTTTGTGTTATTAAGTACCCATTTACACAAATCACCGCAGATCATCTTGGAACTTGTGAATTCATTCTTTTCAATGACAAGCCACCACAAGTTCACCTTGTCAAAAGGTACATTAGTCACCTTACGCGTAGTCAACAAGAGTGCTAATGCTATAACCAGGGCTGGAATGGTAAGATTTTTGGGGGGTACACGCTGCTCAATAAAAATCCGGATTTGGGAACACGTTCCTTTATATTTATGCACTGAGGTGGGTACACGCTGTGATTTATACTATTAGGTGGGTACACGGCGTGTACCCGCGTATACCCTCCATTCCACCCCTGGCTATAACCTTTGCTAAGTCACAGTATAACCAGTTGCGCTACTAAAACTGGAAAAAACATTTTTTTTAACAACTTTGTGTGCTCCAGAACTTTGAACTCGTGGACTGTAGGTCCCATCCTTGGAACTCTTTACCAGAGTGTGAAACCCCAAGTGACCCCACTCAGATGAACACTGCAAGTTTCACTTCGGATAATGTAACCTTGTGTATATACATAAACAATAGCCAAGTGTAACTCCAATCTAGTGACGTCACATAAATTGTGTGTTTCAAAATTACCGGTAAACATCATGAAAGTGAGCTCACCAAAAATAGTGTTGTTTGTTGTGTGAATGTAAATAATTCAACAGGTACAAAGGAATCATGCCTGTTATTAAGTGTATGTAAATAGTGTCTTTCATACATCTCTACTCTTTCTAAAGTCATCAACCTCGTTTGGAATAAATCTAATTAAGTATCTCTACTGGAATTACATAGTTTATCTTCACTTCTTCAATGGTCACCTGTGCTATCCTGAGTGTGCTCTTCACAGAGGTGAGTACTGTAAATTTAGTGCAGCATACGTGTTACTATGTTTTCAGGCTTCCTAGGTTGATGCGGACGGAAGGTGGATCTGAAATTATTTCACCTTGCTTCGAAAGTACTTCATCAGAAATTACATTGCTATTCTTGCAGTCATGTGTAACCTACTAACCCCTGAGAGTAACATATCCAAGGCGAGATATGTGGTCTCTTGACCTTCTTTGTATTTTTAATTGACGATCTCACGCCTCTCCAGTAATTAATAGTTCTGTAATTAAATTCAAGGCGCCCCTATTAAAGTAAATGAAACTGGAGATCTGTTGTGTTGATAACCTCCACTAATCCCTTGTTTGGAAGTTAATGTAAAAATTATAACGTGCGTGAGATATCATTAGGTTGAGGTGGAATTAATTAGCTTTATTCTAAATTTTAGTGCATATCATTAGCATCAACACCTCACCTATGTCATTTTTGACATACTTGGTATAGACCTCTACAATTTCTCGGTGCTCCAACGCGGGAGCGTTCACATTTCTTGGCACCACAATGTGGGTCTCTACATTTTCTTGATCACCCAACGTAGGGCTTTACATTTTCTTGGACGTCCTACGTGGGGCGTTTACATTTTCTTGGCGCCCTACGTGAGGGGCTTCACATTTCTTGGCTCCCAACGCCCAGGCGTTATTTTTTTTTTAACGTCCACCGTTGGGGGTTTACATAGTGCAAATATAACATACGTTTCCTAAACGAAAGTATGTTATTTCTTGAGGATGATATTCTGTGGTGTGTTGATATGATGTACAAATATAGGAAATATAGCTTACGGGAAGTACTGTGGTGTGTTGATATGATATACAAATATAGGAAATATAGCTTACGGGAAGTACAGAGAAACTAAAAGTTACAATGAAAAGAGTAGTATTTGAAACTAGGTCCTTGTTTTCCTGCAAAGTAGTTCAGTTCCCTTAGTCAAGTCTACTCCTACATTACAATTCATGGAAGCTTGTTTGTATGTTTATAGTAAGCTAATATCAAGCCTCTTATCTCCCACGCGTTTTACCACACAGAAAATGCGCTCGTATCTCCTACACAATGAACGCCTACTATCGCCTACAAACGCAGGGGGAACATCACACTCATTCCACCGTTACAGAAAATGAAAAAAACTGATACCATTGTGACAGCATATGTATCGCGTTCATTTTATCATTAGAGAAAAATGTGGAAAACTAATACCTTTGTGACAGCGTATGCATAATCGTGATCGCTTTCATCTTCTGTAAAAGCATTCGTAAGGTAGGAATATGCTAGAGCCTATATACAAATTTTACAACCCTAGTGCTCCAAATTTCATACTTCGTATATATCGGAACGAGTGCTATTAACTGATATGAAATGCACATAGATTGCAGACAATTATCTCTCACTAACAGAATCTTCCAGCACACTGCGCGCGCAACCTAGCGTTCCCAACAGAGGAATATGGAACATGAATCCCATCACAGATCGTGGCATATCTCTCAGTTTCAACTTATATTTGAATAATTTCGCGAATTTTTGTGCTAAGTGAAAGTTCAAAATATTTTTGAAACGATAATCCTGGAAGAAGATTTGCTTAACTATGTATTTATTTATTGTAGTAGTATTATCTCATAATTAATGTACATATAGTATAACTATAGAATTTCCAGTAACTTTTGTATCTGTTGGTAAAAAAACCCACTATATCCTCGTTAGACAATTTCATTGATACAGCAGTAACTCACATTCACACACAATTATAACAAGTTATCATATTTAAATGTCTTGCGCTAAAGTTGCTCTGATTTGATACAGTGAAACTTCCGATAACGGGCACTTCTAAATAGCGGACAGTTTTAAATTCCTTGGAGAATAACATGGACTCTTATGAAAGGAAACTCTCTCAATAGTGGACATGGAAAACACTGATAATGTTTTCTTCTAAAGCAAAAACCTCTCTATACCAGTCGAGGCTAATACGTGGTGGTAGTCTGTAAGGGTGTCTTCTTCAAATATTTTTAGATGTAAATCATCGTCTTATCAGGAAGCCAAAGGAAAGCGTAACTTGTAACTAACCGCAAGTTTTCAAGAGCACTATGAGTAGTGGCGACTTCTTATCATGCTTGAAAACTACAGCAACAACGAACAACACGCACAACAATAAAACTCAGTAACAACGGCAAAACTAGTAACAAAATTCAATTGTAAACGATATTGCTGTTGTATTTGAGAACACATTATAGATGAAAAACTATCCTGTACGTCATAGTTACAAATCCTTTTCTGTTATGTTGCAGGTAAATATGACAGAACTTCTGCTAACCCAAGCAATGAAGAGGCATGCTATCATCGTATCCTTGACTGCATGCCACGCCGATTCAGAGATAGCTGTATTCCTAAAAGTTGCCTGGTCATTCTTCAAAATTCGGAGAGAACTGGGGGGCTGCTTGCCAGGGGGTATATGACCACCGTTTCCCACAGGAAACGACATTGCCACTTCTCTGACATCATCAGGACCGGACTCCGGAATTCGTCATTTCTGTCCAAGCTCCCATCGATGAGGATCCTGGGAAATCCATGAGTACACTCGCCAGGGAACTGCAGGTTGACGATGCCACTATCCGACTTGTGGTTCATGAGGACCTTCGTTACAAGTTGTACGTGATGCGGCGAGGATAGTTCTTATCCGAGAAAACCAAGGAAAACTGCAGCCAAGCGCCTCCTGATCAAGTTGAAACATCCGGAGGAGCCAGAAATGTTATAGTTTTTCTCCGATAAGAAAATCTTTGACCAGGACCAGATGGTGAATAGCAAAAATGATCGCGCGGATTTGTAAAAACCGCGAGGAGTTTCCGACCATCATGCACATCAAATTTCCAGTCTCAGTGATGGTTCTGGGGTTCGTGAGCAGTGAAGGCGGCGTGATGTCTCCACATTTCTTTCGTCAAGATGCCAGAGCCAATGCCGTTGCTTACAACGAAGTGTTGAACACGGTTGTGAAGTCCTGGATTACTGCTGTAGCACGTGAGAGGCCGTATGTTTTTTTTAAGCAAAACTCCGCACCATCCCGTACAACCCAAGAATGGATGGCCGAAAACTTTCATGACCATCGATGGCACTCTCAACATGCGCCCCCAGTTCCCCAGATGTTAACCTAATGGACTATTACGTATGGGGAATGGTTGAGAGGGACTCCAATTGGCGTCCACACAACACCGTTGCGGCTCTCAGGGCAGCTGTTTTGGATGCAATGGCAAACATTAAACATTCCTAAGTCCCATCTCATTACTCCTAGCAGCGGTTTCGACAGCGTGTAAAGGCTGTTGTTATTGCGGCTGGCGGCGGTTTCATTGAATGATGTCGTCCACTGTGTATATGCATATCTGTACAGAACGTTAAATGTAATAAATGTTCTATATCCATTTTCTATACCTTTTTTTTTTTGGTGGATCTGAATTTGTTCTCAATACCTCCCGCACCCTGTATCTACATGCACTGTATAATTGTAAATAAAAAATAAATCACAGTCATATTCAATCCACTATTGGATGAGGCATCTCCACGGAGGGAGGAGATTGGTCTACTGCTCCCACGCTGGCCAGACGGGTTCGGAGAGCACTGTATAATTGTACAGTACAATAAATCAATTTGTACTTAATTTTATTATTTCAACTGCTAATGGCCGTTTGACGAAAGTTTCAATGTGTATTTCTAAATAGCGGAAAGTATTTTTTAGGTCTCAGTGGTTGCCGCTATTTGGAAGTTTCGCGGTATCACAGGGAGTCATAGGACTGAAGTTGTTCAGTAAACATACATACTTCCAAGAACAGTACAGAATTTTCCGTTTCAGTAAATCATATCACACTTTAGAGAAGAGAAGAAAAATCATAGAGAACAAACTGACTCCTTCAACTACAAGTCTCAAAATCTGAGACCTCTCTTTTCCTGGCATGCCTCCACATTTATTGATGATGACGGCAGGCACTTAACAGCAACCAAATTTAATGAGGCATGAAATATTAGTCTCAAGGCAGTAGTGGATTTCTAGACCAGAGAGAGAGAGAGAGAGAGAGAGAGAGAGAGAGAGAAGGAGAGAAAGAGGTAGAGCTTAATTCGTCTGGTCAGTTGGTATTAATTAAATCGTGACCCTTGCCCTTTCCCTCTTAACCCAACTTCTACGTAGCACGCAACCAATTCCAGCCATCAATATCTGGTTTGCCGTGCCGTGCCAGAAACAATTAACTAGTTTAAAATCACTGCAAAGATAATTACTATTGTTAATACATACGCCATCATACACTGTTCACTAAAGCATAATTGACAGATTATTTTAAAAATAAACACAAGTGTTTCTGATCATGGAAATTTTGTTAAAACCATCACGATCAACACTTGAACTAGTTCCATAATTCCTTTTACCATTACTATAATAAACTTCTATGGGAAATCTCGGATGAAACGGAATTTACGAACAGAATTGTTTATTGGTATTTCCTAAATTGAAATTCTTCTTAATTATAACGCAAATATCATGAATTATTATTATTATATTAATTAATTAACTACTTAATAATCCTGATGAAAAGTTCAGGCGTAAGCCCGTCATAAATGTGGGGAAGTCCGTAACAAATCTGGCCTAAACCCCCTTGCGAGAAAAAGAAGGGGAAGATGGGATACATAATCGTCTGGTTAATATAAGGAGAATTATAGAGAACCTCAGAATGCCTGATCGTAAAAGTAGAATCTGCGCACCTTCCAGCGCAGATGCAAAGTAAGGGATGACACATACAGGGCCACGGAGAAATAGATAATGTTGTATCATTACGTTTTCCCAAGACTAACCTGTATTTTAAAACAATACAAAGTATAAATAAAATTTAGTGTCGCCAATTTAATAGATTTACGCGGAAACATTTGGACCGTGTAATTTCAACCCTGAGAAGGCAATTGAGCCGGGATTCCACCAGGATATAGGCTCACTACCTATCCCGTTACGGCGCCACACACTTCCTCAACTGACCTGTTTCGTTGTAATTATATAAAAACCAAGTTGGCAACTTTAATAGTTATATTAATACACATTACACCATGGAATATTATTGCTTATGAATTACAGAATTTAGAACATCAGTTAAAAACTATGAACTATTTAGTTGTGGGTAAATGTTTGCTTATTTCTGAATGTTTCATGTGATTCCACCAAACGAATGAGTAACAAAGAAATACAATTAGTTGGGAACAAATCTGGTTTCTTTAATGGAAGAAAGAAGAATCTTGGTACACCGATTTTGAGTTTTAGAACGCTTTTGTTACTCTGGTAATTGACGTAGCGTGCGAAGAAACGCTTTAATGCGATTTTGATTATTGTTAATAAACGTACAGTAGTCCTTATAGTATAGTAATATTGTACTTCTTTGCAGTTATGATGTTCGATTAAGCTCTGAAGGTTTTCGTATATGAGCAAACTCCTTTTAACTTCAGCCAATAATCATTGTAGTCTGGTAGGTACGGCACAGAGTTACTAATAGAGCCGTGTTTAGTTCTCCTTAGATACCATCGTTTTTTCTCACTGGTGCCCATCAAATTCGTTTGAACAAACTTATGTCTACAACAAATAAAACTTTATTTGGGTCCTATCTGAATATTTTTTTGTCAACCACAAACAAGGACTTTTCTTTGTGAAGTGCCTAGATTGTAGGTATCATGCAGACATTTTCCTTGTAATTGAGGAAAAAATCTTAAAAAAAAAAAAAAAAAACTGCCAGGATTCTAGCAATAGAGAGCAAAATATACCAATTCCAGTCTAAAATAAAGAAGAAAAACTATTTTCAATACGACTTACGTAATTGGTACTGATCTTACACACAATATACTCGTGTACCAACTAATAACCCTGTTAGGATTTTGAATTTAATACAAATAAAATAAATTGACTTACGGAAGATTGGCTTTCTTATTCCAATGCTTCAGAGTTTAGATGTTTAATGCTTACCTGAAATTAAAGAACAAACTTAGTTAGAATAAAACAACGTATCAAACAAATATTGATGATAAACACAGAGAAACATACATACATATTAATTATTATTGTACAACTACGAAGTGTTTTCATTTGTTTGAACACGAGGATCATTTTTATAATAAGAACCGTTTTGTAATAAACGAAAGAAAATTATTCTCATGTAAATAATTTTAAAGTCACAACTAACTCATGTTAATTTTTCTACTTACTCCCAAAAATGAGTTAGGCAATTATCTAGCTAGAACGCAAGCTTCACGATTCTCTTGTCAAAGTTGACGGCCAATTCATTTAATCGGTCCAGAAATGAATCGTAACAATATTGTAGAGGACGGATCCCTAAATATAGGGAAAAAAACTTCATGAAGCTGACCAACCAGTAAATCAGCTGTTTTCACACACGTTTCAAATCCTCTGCAATGACAGGAGGACATCCAGATCGCTGTTCATCACGCACTATTAAACAAACGACACAACTTAGATCCCCCTCCTCGTTCATGACATATTCCCCGTACACTTCGATAAACTGGTGATCGCTTTTTTTCTTTCTTTTTGAGTTCAGGAATCGATTCATCGAATTTACTTCGCAGCCAAAGAGACTGGTGACATACATAGTTCTTTATAAAACACCATGACAAAATAATCAACACTTTCAATGGCTCAGCAATCCCTAAGCCGTGACAGCGGGTTCTGATGATTGTGACTAATTTTACCTTCGGCCAATAACTGGCGTGTGGAGGATGTGTACATGGTTCTAACCTTTAAAAATTACTTTTATATCTAATGAATAATTTTACATAAATACAATACGCAGGGTGAAGCAATCAACTTCCTTAATTGTCAGTGTTGATCTACTGGTGAGATCGCTAAAGGCCTTTACATAAATTCAGAATTCAAATTCAAACTGCTTAAATATTTAAAAGGTCTTTTTAAATCTATAAACAGAAACGTTATTGTTTTATAATTTCAGTGAATAGTTTGTAAGAAAACACGTTTAGAATTCTTCAACTGAAACATTCGGAAATGATAGTGTTTTACTCTACTAAATGCTTAAGCACGGACAACTTAGCGCCAGTGGTATGTCATTTCACGATTTATATTCACACTGAAATCGGAAAATTGGAATATTTGATCTTATAGCGGAAAGAGGACCACTCTTTTAGAGCAGAATTTAGGACAAAAAGCAGGTTTTCAACGGAACACTGTCACTTTGGATAGAAAATGTGATCTTTATAAATGAAATTCCGATGATTTACGGATGTAATTTATTCTTTAAACTTGAAAGATCGATTTCTCATCATTTTAGAGTGGTTCACAATGCATTTTGGCTACTTGTCAAGTTTGTTCTCCGCCATTTGCAACCGCAAAGATTGTCGAAAAACGAAGCCATACTGTGAAATTTATCGCGTTTACTTAAAAATGACAACATAAATCTTGAAAACTTATCAGTGACGAAGATGAAATATTCCGCTCAAATCGAGCGGAGTTTCGCTCTTTGAATTTAGTGTGTGTAATTACTGCAAAACTGTGTATCTCATTTCTCTAAAAATTCGTATTTACTATATAATATAACAAAACGTTTGACTGTATGAATTTACTAGCTGCTCTGGTTGTAGCTGTGAAAATAAGATCTATTAAAATATATTATATATAAACATCAACATCTTCTGTATATTTTTAACATCTATTTATTGGCGATAGCTCTCGTCGGTACATCCATTTCTCTTTTCTTCATGTTGTCAACTATTGTTCTTGCTTCAATTCATGAATTTTAAGGTTCATGATTATGAGATGTGTAACTTCAGGTATGTCTTAAAAACACTGAAAGTTTGAAAGCAATATCTTTTATAGTTCAGAAATTATACATTTTTGTATATTAAGTTGTATTTCAGACGCAGAATGTTTGGCGATCTGTAAAGCTTTCGGATACGAACTTCCGGACAACTCAGTTTCGGTCGAGACAATTTTTAAGATAGAATGTCCGCGGAATGATTCATAGTTTTATTGCTTGTAGCTAACATAGCATGTATGTATTTGTTTCATGATTGGCTTACTGTTGACCAAACTAGTCCAATTATGTATACATGTGTACATAAAATCTTAATTTCATGCACGTCTAGCGTCTAAACAGTGCAACCTAGAAAAAAAATGGAAATAACTTTTCTTGTGGAGAATTTATATAATAAGATATTTTTCTCTAAAATGCTTTTCAAGGAAGATATTTACAAAAAACAAAACAAAAAAAAAACCTACTTTAGGCGCCATTTTGTTCAATATGGCGCAGCGAGCGGTAGAACACCAAGGTCGCAAATTTAGTATATTACTCAGTGCATGGAACTGTGTCATACTGCCAATTTTCCAAACTCTTCTACTTTTTCTAGGTATGTCCATTTTTACCTACTGCTTGGCCAACCTTGCAGCATGATACCCGTTAAGACAAAATAACAGAAAAATGGTACGTGGTGGAAATTTTTCACAGACATATCTGACTTCAGCATCAAAATACAATACGAAACACCTACTTTCATCCATGTTACCGTCCCCCTTTTGACCTGTGTAATTAATACGATATAAATAATTTTCGTAACATATTAATTATCCACTTACCCTATTACTCACAAATGACACAGACATTTTAGAACAAATGTGGAGCATTATCCAAAACGGCATTAACAGGAAATAAAAATAAATGCTTTTTTTTAGCATTATCGATTACAAAATTCATGTGAACAAAATTTGCTTCATGTATCATATGTTACTTTCTCCAACTTGATTAAAAGCTCTTGAGATATAATATTAAAGTTCCCTGAGATATAGTATGAAATATCCCCGCCACAGGAAGGGAAATTCCCTTTACTTGCAGATTATTGTAAGGCGAAACGGGAAAACGCTAAATGAGACTTCTCGTTTCGCTTTACATCCGAATGACTTATATCAACCTGATTAGATTATCAGGACTCAAAAAAGACAAGATGGGAAGACATCAACATGAAATGGCACAAATTAAAAATAAAAAAAATACATCTTAGTGAGAGACTGCATACTTCGTTAATTTTACAGCTACAGTACTACGTCGATTATCCGAACGTCAATCATCCGTAAATTCAAATATATGAATTTGTCAATTTTGAATACAGTGTCAGTAATATAAACATTGGACATTTGATTAATGGGAAGGAAGAAAGTTATGAATAATTTCAGGGCTTTGGAATGGGATATTTCTTTTCGAAAAAACGAAACCAAAGCTGAGTGACGTCAGGTATGAAGTAACGCTCAGCTCCATCCATATTCCCCAGACTTAGAATCAACAGACTAGCATAATGTCTATGCATCTAAGTCACCTTCTGAAAGTCAAGGTTTTCAAATACAAGGGTAGTGCAGAAAATACCCTTGCGGGATCCATGTTTCTTTAGTGGCGAAATTGAGAGCATTGACAGTAATTATTACTGAAAGAGACGTCTTTGTAAACTCACCGGTAAAGTAAAATGCTAAGGGCCCGCAGGGCCACCGTAGCTGGACTTCTGGCCACCAAGGCCACTTTCGTTCTTTTGAACTATGTATATATTTTTTATGAAAATAATTATAATTTATTTGTAAAAACATAACCGGAAGTCCGTTAAGACACAATAGCCCTATCTATCAAAATCTAAAGGAATTTTATTTGAATTATCACCTGAGAAGAGCACAATAATTGCACAGGAAACATGAATTTAAACAAGAGCCAGTTATTTAGTGAATTCAAATAATGATTTAGATAAAAATAAGGAACTTTTGTGAAAAGGAAAAGTATTAGATTCTATGCTAAATTCATTCTCCAATATCATCATCAATCATTTCCGGAAGTGACGAACGCGCTCAAGATGTAAGAATTTAATTGTAATTTTATATAATTGATTAATTACTTTTGTTTATGTTCACTGTGAGGTTTTAATTGGAAGTTCTTATTTCGATTTTCTTTGTCAGCTTTACTTGTGTAAGTTTGTTTTCTTATATTTAGTGAAGGGTTGCTGTCCAATGTAAATATGTCCGTCCATCCGTTGACTGAAGTATGTTCATCTAAATTGGAAGATTTCCTCCGATGCAGTGTTAATGACGTCTGAGATTTTGTGAAAAGATTCTATATCTTGTGGAATGCCCAATGTCAGAACTGTGGATACCCATTTAGTAATGTTTTGAAGAAACTCTTTTAAAATTTGATCTAACTTTTCTTCAGTAGGTTGTTTTGAACTGTTTTCTATTTCATCTGGAACGTTTTTTGAGTGTTTTGTCTTATTGGAGACCGCAGATGAATCCTCTTTTTGAACAGGTTCATAATTAATATTCTTGTTGGCCCTGAACATTTTTTGAGGAAGGTGACTTATTCTATCATTGGGGCGCCTGGGACAATTTGAGGCCCCCGTCCGGTGTCCTTTTATGTTACATGTAGCGCAAAAATTCCTATTTGGTGTCTTATTACATGTGAAACTCAAGTGTTTATTCCCACATTTATAACAAAATGGATCGTTTTTACAATGAGAATTTGTGTGGTATTGAAAGCATGAAAAACATGGTTTAGGTCTGCCAGTAGAAATTGACTCTTCTACCTTGTGTCTCGAATATCCTATAGTTAAGCCATTTGTAATGAGATAGCTGACCAATTCAGGGTTTTTTGTAAACAGTCTGATCAAAGTAGTAGGTCCCCTATCATTTCTGATGCGCGTTATGTTAGTTACAGGCAATTTATTTTCTTTTAGAAGATGTTGTTTAAGATCTTCAATTTTGACTCTAGTGTCCACCCCTTTTACTACACAGGTGAAAGTAGTGGTAGTGGTGGCTTTCTTAGGTACGATCATTTTTTCATTTGATTCCATTATTATAGCTGAAGTCCCAAAATCTCTCTGCTTGAATGTTTTGAGGAAAATATCTCTGGATTCTTTGTTTTTGAATGTTAGTTTAAGACCGTTAATCTTATGTGAAGGATAAGCAATTAATTTTAATTCCGGAAGACGGCTTTTAACTATCCTATAGAAATGCAATGGATCTTCAAATTCCGATTTAATGTTTTTTTATAATTACAACATATTTAGTGCCCTGTTCTAAGTTAGTGTTTGCTGTCGGCATTTCACTATCTTCAGACCGGTTGTCTACTTCCTGTTCTTCATTGCTAAGACTATTATATAGGTCAGTTCTAGGATCAGAATATCTTACGGAGTATGCTTGAGAATATGGACTAGTATTTAGGACAGGATTACATACTTTAGGTGTACGAATGCAGGTGGAAGTTGCAGAGGAATTGTTTGAAATATGCTTTGAAGATTTTTCAGAAGAGATTTTTTCTGGAGTAATGGTTGCAGGTACTTTGGGAGAAGAGGAATGAGAAAATTGTGGATTTATTACTTCTTCTTCCTTGGATTTTGCTGCAGACGGATGACTTGTTCCTTTGCATTCTTTTGTTGGGAGATCAGAGTTCTCATCTTCTTCTTGAAGCTGATATAAACATCCTCTACCGCTGTCATTCTTCTTCCTTCTCCGCGAAGTTTCTTGTTTAGGTTGATTCTTTTTTAGAAATTCTTCTCGTGATGCAGATGACATTTTGCCTCCTGAGTTCTGAACGATATCTGGATTTGACTGAGTTTCATTCTTGTTTGGAGATATACTGCTTTCTCTGCTGTTTCTTCCTTTCTTGTTTCTGCCCATAGTAGGTTGAATAGGATAGGGAGATACAATGAGGAATTATGTGTAATGGATATGAAAAAGATTTTTGGCGGGAACCACTGGCTCTTAAAACGACCTATCGTTCTAGGGTTATTTTTAATTAAGATATTTTACGGAAAACACGCCTGACTTAGATCTAACGACTTTGAAAGTTTATTTATTTAGATTTGGGATTGCTAGATTAAACGCCAAGCTAATATTTCTCTATTTATCTCAATGTACCAGCTTGCGTACCGTGGAGTGCTCAAAAACAGAACCTACTCCGCTGAGTCCCTACGCTGCTATGGTAAACTCAGAGGGGGCCAAAGAGCGAGATTTACGGTAAACAGTAGCTATTGGTTGCAAGGCATGTGACGCCACTATACGGACCGTGAGCTAGTATACATAAGGGAAAGCATAGAGAATAGAGGATATAAAAAGTGATATTGCACCTAATATTTTGTAGCAAATAAGTTCTATTTAATTTTGTTATATCTTTTATGATTGAATGATGAAAATAAACAATTAAAGAATTTAAAAATACACTAGAAACTTTCTAAATTGTAAAACATATCTTAACGTTACCTGTATGAGAAAAGAAAACTTACACTCGGACGAAATTGATTTTAGCACTGTAGTAGCAAAATTAGAATCATTTTCATTACAAAAGAGAGACAGTATAACCCTGATAATATTATTTCCCTTAAAAATAAATATATTTTTGGATAATTTTGGCAATTATTCATAATCTATTAAGTGCACGAGCAATTATTACAGTCAGCGCCCTCTCTAATTCACAATCACATCTAAACATAAGTATCGTTCAAGCATTACGTAAAAATTTAAGGAGAGGGTTTAATTTAAGTTTTGCTTATTTCATCTGATAGTGGGAAGGGGCATCAGAACACTGCTTACGTAAAGATCGCTTACAAACATAGTGTAAATTCAAAGATTGAAACAGTAACTTGGGCTACGAAATAAACGGCAATACATTGCAAGTGGAGGCCAGAACCTTCTTCTATGTTACCATATAGGCATCCGGTTGTTGAAACTGATGGTAAGCCTGGAAACCCTCGGTCAACGTGGCCAGCAGCAGAACTCGAATCTGTGAATATTGTCATTGCTGTTCTCAAACTTCAGAACATCGCTAGAAAGGCTAGCAGGTTACAGTTTTCGTGTTGGCCATGCTGACTAGGAGTTTCCAGGCATTTCCTCAGTATCACCAAGGGAATGCCTGTATAGTACCTTGGTTAAGACACTAGCAGCTGTCTTCTTTGTTCTGGATGGGTGCTTGGGGTAACTTCTCAAAGTTTTGAGCATAGCCTTACCTGCCTATATGGCCCATAAGTGTAAATCAGGTTTAATGAAAACTTGCAGAAGATGAACCCACAAGTAATAAACAGAAAGAGAGAGAAAGAATGAAAAAAGAAAGAGAGAGAGAGAGAGAGAGAGAGAGAGAGACGTACACTTAGCGGGCCCATACTTTCATGAATTTTCTCTTCATTATTAGAGGATGAAAGATAATAATAATAATAATAATAATAATAATAATAATAATAATAATACTTATTATTATTATTATTATTATTATTATTATTATTCCAACTGGAAAAGCATGTAATGTTTTACTATTTTTAATTTTGAGGACTAAACATATGCATGCTTCACCCAACTCCAATGGCCGGGTGGTCACGATCGATGACTTTCGATAAGCATTAGGTTCGAGTCCCGCACACACCGCCCATCTGACAGGTTTTCCAGAGTTTTCCTGTGCCCCGGTAGTCAAATGCTACGATGGTACATTAAATATAGATGCTGGCCGCAACCTTGGTCATCCCTATTTGGACAGAAATAAAAATCGCAGGAGGTATGTGCCAAAATATGTAGTAATTAACTATCAATTTTAGACACTGTAAAACTCTTATATAATGGATTTTAGAATCAAAAACTTACGTTTCGAATCGCAGCAAAAAAATAGAGATAAGCTCAGGTTCGAGAAGCGATGCAAAAATAAGCTTTGCTCTTTTTTTTTGTAAAATAAAAACAAAAACAAAAGAAACAGTTCTTTACCAAGATATCAATTTTTCGAACTTGCTATAAAAAAAGAACTAAATTTTATTATATGTTAGTACTACCCCGCCTCATAAACTCGTTTCAAGTATGACATTTTTATCCATGCCAGTTAGGCATTTCTTGAAAAGAATCTCCGTCAGGCTTATTTTTTATTGCAATACTAACAGTTGATTTTTAATTACCTTTTGTAGTCATGAGGAAGGAAATGGATGGTGCAAACCTTTACATTTTTTACTTGAAATATATCTATTCTTTTACACCTTACAGTACAGACCATTCTCTGTGTGTTTCTTTGTCAGAACAAATAATAAAATATTCCCTGTGGGTTATTTCGACCCGTGTATTTGAAAGGACAAAGTTGTCGTGCTTACTCAGTGTTAAAAAGTAACGAGGATCACAAAGAAAATAATACAGTTATTATTTATTCCATTCACAACTACTTTAATAGCGCTGCAATCATTAGGTTATGATAAAAACACGGTCGCTAGCTGATCCTAGTTGACGACTCAATGTGAGGGTCCGTACAGTGACGTCATGGTACAGTTCCACATAGATGGCGCCATCAGTTTTATATCCATGAATGGCATACCTAACAAATTCAAGATACCCTGTGGTAAACTGACAATTATGAAGCAAATATATGTATTTCATTCTGAAGGTTAGTGGTATTGTGAGGTACGAAAACAACAATTAGTTCCGAACAGCCCAGTCGGTATCTCCAATGCAACCTGTAAGAATAATACTGAACATTTTTAAGAGTAATAATTTCATTTCATCTCCTTTACCTAATTAAAGCAAAATAATGTTGAAACTAAATGGTTTAAAAAGATCATTCCTGCCATCTATCGACTAAGAAGAGAAAAACAGTTTCTCATTTTGTCTTCCAATAATTGTTCTGTCTGTAGACATAATTATGTTCTAATCGGTTTATCATTGTGCAGGCAAAAACCTCCTAGAGGATAATTAAAAGATAGAGAAATTGTTTCTAATTAGTAACTTATCTTTTCGTTATCGTATCAAACTCAATTATTAATGAACTTGAAGTTTAAATCTTAAAACATTTTGATCTCGAAGACCACAAAAACAAATTCATCTTGTTTCGCTGGTTTCTTTCAGAAGTAAGAATTGTTGTTCTTGAAGCAATTAATTAATATTATCTTTGCAAATAACAGGATATAATTTACCAATTAAAAAGGTTCAAAAGTAATTTATACATTTCGGAACTCTCTGGAAATATGTAAGTTCGCATAATAAAGTTTTCCTTTTGTGTGAAAGCGTTTGACTTTTCGAATTCCAGTGTTATGTACTTATCAAAAGATCTTAGTAACACCCCCACGCATTTCCCTAGAATTTTAAAGAATTTAAAAAAAAAATGAAGAACAGTAGTAAAATGATGTTGATTGCGTTATTACCTATTAACTCCCACTTCATATTTTCAAATGATTTCATGCTTACGAGAAATTCAAAGACCTGTCCAGTATTACGTCATAGCCAAGATCTTCAAATTTTTCATTTAAAATAGAAACATCTGCGAATATCTCTGCTAATGATTCACAAAGCTCTCAATCCTGTCCATCAAGAGACATCTATCGTGAGACAATGAAGGCACTTTCTGTAGTATGTTTGAACACACTGTCTTTTAAAAACTGATTTAGATGTCTTCATGCGCTTAGTCCAAAACATTTGGAGGGTATAGGAATACTTCATAACTCACGTTATTAAGTTTTTCTTTTGTAATCTTTACCATTATGGGCTTAGCTTTGTCTACTACGAATCAATTGTGAATATTGAATGAATGTATGAAGAAATGAACTTTCAATGAATTAAAATCATGACATTCCTAAGGGTAAGGAACAGTATTTATTGTAAGTTGACGAACATGACACTTTTCCTCGGTCTGAACCTTATATGCCTAAAGGCCATAAATAAAATTAAAATGTTTTTCCTGTTCTTATAAATTTTAGTATATATGTTCAATTACACAAGACTTATTATTTATTCCTAAAAGGCTAAATAATTTGATTTGAACACTTAATATTTCACGCATATTACGTATAATTGAATGTCATCTACATCATTTTCATTTTTTTTATATTGCAGTTGACGACGAAAATGCTTATAAATAAATAATAAAATAGATTCAACGTTCATTGTTGTTGGATTTCAGTTTTCCCATTGTTTTGATTCAAATAAGACAGTTTCTCCAAATACAGTTTTCTACACTTCCCTTCATTACATTCGTTTCTTTAGTTCACAATGGTTCGTGCTGCCCTCAAGTCTTGCAACGTTAATTTAGCTCATTTCCTGACGTCCTACAATGATTCAAATTTGCACAGTGATGTTAGTTGGGCGACAATACAATATTCTATTGTTATTTTCATACATTTCTATATATTTTAGAAGTATATTTTAATTCTTTTTAATATTACCCATAAACACTACTCTGCAAAGCTGTGGCGTTTGACTGGTTGCAGAACACTTTAGGATTTGGGTAAAAAAATTAATTTAAAACTTTTTAAAACATACTTTTCTTAAACAATTCGCACTAAAAAGTAAAATATAATTTTGTTTACGTATGACTAAAAAGAAAAGTATGCGGCGCACTCTCATACACAGTCACTTTATACATTCTTCAATTAGCGCGCCCTATGCTTTTCGTTTTAGTCATGCATAAACAAAATTATTTTTTTACTTTTTAGTACATTTTTAAAAGAGAAGTATGTCTTTAAAAAGTTTTATTATTGTTATTATTTTTAAATGTCCGTATTATTCTGTGATACTGTTAGTTCTTAAAGGCTTCCAGTTTCATAGATTGGAAAACAGCAGTTACTTCGAATTTTATCATCAATTGACACATTTTTCTTATTCTTCATTATTATTATTAGCCTATAATATCCTTAAATGAGTATCTACATTGCCTGTAATTGTAAACATCGATATCACTGAATCATGCGACCGCTGTTCGACATTTCCTGTTTCAATGTATCCGAGAGAATCCGTGTAAGAGATTTCTATTACAATATGCCAATAGTCCACGGACGAATTTGAATTTAATTTTAAGGCCTTTAGGAAACTTTGGCTCAGGACGGATGAGTGATGATGGTATGAATTGGTGGAATTAAGAAAGTAGGAGGAAACGGGAGGACCCCGAGAAAAAACCCACGCACACGGTGTTTTCCACCACAAAGCCCACACAGCAGGAGTCCACAGACGAGTCGCCGATTTTTATGATAGAAAAATTTCTGTCCATTCACGCAATATCCTTTATGAATGTGCTTCTCTATCAGAATACAGAGAATAAACCTATTGATTAATTTCTTTCGGTTTGCGATATTCCGATTAATATTTACTATCATATTGTATGGCGAACAGCGACAGGTGTTTTTCAAAGTTATTTTACTTAGCATTCTTCATTTGTCCCGGTTTGATCATTTTTTGTTTTCTAAATAATTAGTTAGCGTAAGATTTTATTCTGTGTCAATATTTTGTATCAGAAGCGTAGTCCTTTTGTTCTTTTTCCAGTTTCCCTTCAAAGAAGTTAAATTGCTTTATTCAATATTCAAAATTTGCATAATACAATGTCCTAACAACTTTTGATTCTGTTCTTCATTATTTCTGTGTGTTTTCCCTCTTTCACTTACTTTTATCATGTTATTTGTTATTTTACTTCATTTTAATTTTTGTACGCACCTTTTCCGAAATTTCATTTTTCTTTTTGCTCAAGTATGGTATTTAATGGTGACTTGTACAAGTATGTTCATACTGTTATAATAAACACCGACTCATTCATTGTACACATCCAGTTTCTTCAATATATACCAAGAAAAGTGAAGGATTTACTCTGCTCTTCGTAGCTTAGTTGCTTAAACAAATAAGCTATCAACAAGAAGACATAAATTCTATTCCTGAGTCGCCAGCACTACTTTTTTTTTTCAGGTAACCAAAATAGATTATTGAACACATAATTTCATTAGAAAAACATAAACGTACCAAAAGTGTTCAAATAGTGTTCACGAGTGGAAACGTATACAAGAAATGATCAAAAGTTAACTCATTTCAAGCGTTGAAAAGGATGCTTTTGAATTGTAAGGTTAGGTTCATTTTTTTACAGTGTATCTTGATTTTTTTTCCATCACTTAATTTTGGTCTCTTCTCCACGTATACTAAATAAGTAACTAAATTATTAAATCAAATGGCTTCCGTTAAAAACCTTTTAAACGACTAACCTTCGTTTGTCTCTCTTTTTTTTCTTTTTTTTTTAGTTTTATTTAAACCGATAGAAACAACAAATACTGACAACACTGTCTATTTTTTCTAACTTCCTTGTGGTTTTAAAAAATAAAAGAAGATATCCAATACACACGTAATAGAGAGAAAGGTAATTAAATAGTTGTAACTCAGTATTAACTGCCGCTTCGGTGACGTATTTATAGTTTCTCTTGTATAAAACCTATAAAACATTAAAAATTCAATAAGTTAATAAATGTCGGCTTTTTAACTCTTGTATAATAATGACTTAATTTATGTAGAGAATATATTATCACAAGTGTAAGGTTACATGAATGGAAAGTGACCAACTTTTTCCTTCCGACATGAACTAACCAGTGTGACAGAGTTCACTGTCAAAATGAGATAAATCCAATCATTGTACATGCCTAACTTCATTGCAATCACCTTAAGGATGTAGATCACCCCCGCCATCTTGGTACGCACTTTCCATTGATTAACATGGGAATTGTTTTACTCCTCTTATACTTCTCAGGAGTATAGTTTTAACTTCTGTTTTCGCCCAGTTTATCGTCATGTTCTCTTTTACTCATGCTACTTTATAGAAATGCAATATTTTACACAGGAACAGTATAATTTGCCGTTAACATATTGTGATTTATATAGCAAACTATTAATAATACATTATACTTATATATTTGAAGAAACTTCACAAACCAAAACTATACAAGAGTCAAAATAACCACAAAGACAAATTTTGTGAAAGCAGAACTTAAATATTCTACTTCCGAGAGGCATAAAATTAGTAAAACAATTCCCGTGTAAATCAATGGAAGGTGCGTACCAAGATGGCGGGGGTGATCTACAGCGTTAAGTCAAAATATCCGTTGTTTGGTAACACTGAGTGTGCGTTTCACAACATGGAATTTGCCTGTCGCTGTAGATGACTGTCCATATCGAAGTTCGCTTTTTTGGACGTGTACTTGATCCTTCTTCAATATCTTACGCTACCTAAACACTGAAAACAAAGCAGCATCTCCAAAAGTCGCTCCAGTTTTTCTTGTAGGAAACATGCTCTGGAGGGTATTTCAAATCTTTAGAGGGGATGAAAGAGGATGAAGTCGTAGCCCTCTAGTGGCAGCTTTACATCTAGGTGGGGAGCAAAGGCCTATAGGTCTCTCGAAAAATAATGAGAGAAGTGTGTGATTATGTTGATACAATATGTAAAACGTTTCCGAATCTACTATGCATGAAAAGTGAAGCATTACTTTCCACATTCATGCAACACTCACATCCATTATTTTACCATAACTAAAACCTCTCTCACCCGGACTTGATGGGACCGGACACGTTCCGTACAAAACAAAATTCCGGATAACCCAGATTTACCACTGTTTTGTGCTATAAGCGCCTGGAAATACAGAAATAAAGTGACAAAATGGTTTATTTAAACAAAAGGAAAAATTTATTTTAATAAATTGAAAGAAAATACAGTACAACACTGCACATTTAGATTGTGGAGAATTAATTCCACGCACTCACTTGTATACAATGTACAGGTATGTTAAAACTGACGAAAATTTACCATACTAGTTTCTTTCGAAAATAATTCCTGATAAACCGGTGTTTCGGATAAATGAGAGTTTACTGTACTAATACTTCTTTCTTTCTCTTTCTCTCTCTCTCTCTCTCTCTCTCACACACACACACACACACACACACACACACACACACACACACACACACACACACACACACATATATATATATATATATATATATATATATATATATATATATATATATATATATAAACAAAAGTACCGTACATGTTTTTTGCGTAAGTCTTGACCATTCTGACAGAGGGTTTTCCTCACTCATACCAGGCAAATGCCGGGATGGCACCTTCAACATAAGCCCTGGACGATACCTTCTCAAATCGTTTTCCCTCCCCTATCCCTGTCAGAGTCTTAGATGCCTAAAGGTCATAAAATAAAATTCAAAATTCTGCATAATGTTGCAGTTTCAGTTTAGGATTGTACATAAACTAAGATCCTGGCTGCTATTTTCCCTATCCTTGTCCCTGAAAGTGTGTTCACCGAGGACTGCATCCCTCAAAGTTTTGTATCGCGAAAATTTGTAATCATTTTCTGAATATTGTGTTGGTCTATATTCATATATTTCTCTAATTATTCTTTACCAGTGCCATTAAGTATAAAATGTATTCGATGTTTCAGAGTCTTATCTATAGGGCGAAAGCTACGGACGTAATACTTCAGGACTAACTATTTAGCTGTGAACTTGTAAACTTCTAAATTACCAAGGATTCTGTTTTAGTCTTTAGATATTTACGCTTTGTACTTCGGCTAGGGATCTTGCAGGATTATATTAGTAGGGGCGAACTTTTGTGGCATTGACGATAAGCGCGAAATACATACTATGTTTTGTAACTTGTTATTGGCTGTTTTCAAATCAGTGTTCAGAGTGCACCAGCTGAGTGTATACAAAATTATAAAGCAAAGAAGTAGTTTAATGTATATAGGCAAGAGTTTTATTAGGATAAACCAGGAATTATGAATTTGGTATGTACTGTCTATAAATGAACTGTAATGGTATGTATTAATATATTACCTTAGGAAAAGTAGTGAAAAGTTACACTGAAGAACATTCACATTAAAATGGTTATCCTAACATTCATATATCTGTGAGGCTGCCAATTTTTACTCTCATCTCGAAAACTAAAAAAAGGATATTAGATCATGAAACTTTCAAATTGATTCCAAAAAGATCTTAACGGATAGCGCTGTTTCGGTCTGCAATGTTATATATATTATACTGATATATGCTTAAACCACATGCTGAAGTTTTGCATTAATATTTATGCAAGAACAGTTATTTTTCCTCATGCTCTTATCACTGCAGGAGACAGGATGATTTACGTGACGTAAGCAATGAAAAAAAGAATAACGAATAAGAAAGAAAAATAGGACAAGAAGAGCAAAAGGAAGGCCTGAGAATGCTGGGTCCGGTTTTCATTAGAGTTAACTATCTCTCCTCTGCACTCTTTCACACTAGGATGCTTTATGGTTACTTGGAAGTGAAGACAACAGGCAGAGTTCCAAACTTTTCTTACTAATCTGCTAAGTAGGCTGGAAGGATAGGATAAAGAACAAAGACGTTTAAAATTAAACTTTCTTTAATTCACTAAAATTTCTTTTCACAAAAGTACAGCGAAATTCAGAGTGAAAAGCTTCTTCTAAAGTATTTTCTAGAACACAAATTAAATGAAGAAAAAATATATTGCTTTGTGAGGGCCTGAGATTTTACGTTGAAAAAAATAGGCTATATCACAAGATTGATTCAGCGTACACAGTTGTATTATTCCCCTAGGCACAGACTACGTACTGCACATTATACTTGATTTAAATAGCATGTTTCCGGCCTCTATTCGTACTGTATATTAGATCTTATTTAAATCAGATACTGCAAACCTCTATTTCTGCTAATGACGTCATTTAAATCACATGCTACTGGACTCTATTCGTACCATTCGCTTCATTTTAACCACACACTACCTGCTTCTATTAGCTTCTATTTAAATCATATACTGCCCGCTTCTCTATGTATAATTAACCTATTTTAAAAACATGGGTATATTATTCGTGTTTGAGGGCTGGTATTCTTTATATTCACCTCATTTAAATAACATGATGTTGAAATCTATGTGTACTTTTAATCTCATTTAAAACACATGCTGCGGGACAGTATTCATACTGTTAAGTAGATCTCATTTAAATCACACATTATTGACCTATTTACTCTCATACTGCCGGTCTCTATTCGAATTGATGTCCTTGTTTAAATCACTTGGTATCGGCCCTTATTGGAATTTTAGTTAAATCCTTCAATAAAGCGTTTTGGAGACGATAATTAAAAATTCAAATAATCATAACAATAGCAATTCTAATATCGAATAAAAACTAGTTTAACAATACCCTAGTAAAAGTGACACGCCTGGTTGAACCATAAAAATATATCGTTAGATGGCTCTCCTCAAGCAGTTTCTAAGACGTGTGAGACTACTGTTTCATATTTACAGTGCTTACATACAGAAAAAACTAGTGACTACGTCTTAAATCGGCATAAGTTCGTAAAACGGGGTTTTGGACTAGAAAATATATTTAAGAACTTTAATTGACTGGTGATATTCGAAACTCGTAAAGCGGAAGTAAGTTTTTGAACATTTAGTCCTAACTCGTATTGCCTAAGAACCGAATATTATATAGTAGTACCCTAAAGGGGACATTAAAAATGTACACATAATTCTAAAGTCATATTAGGAGTAATATTTTCAAGCCTTTCTGATGTAACGTGTCCACGGATAGTCAATATTGTACGTAATTTATCGGCAAATCTTTCAAAATTCAAAACTGTTTTATAGTAACCACTAAAACATAAATCGTATCTTGTATTAAATTATTCTGAAGTTACTTTATTTCTGTCATAAACACTAGATCTTCAGTATAAACATTTTTCTTATCGTAGACGCTTACAAATTGTTCACTATGTACCTTCTGCAGTTTTCTATCTATTTAATACCATACTTTATTACCCATGCAACACTATTTTTTAAAAAACGAAGCAGTTGGCTCATTAATCATCACCGAAAGTCGTCGCTGACAGACAAATCTTCCTTTTTTTTCTCTCCCTTTTCCGGCAACTTGTCCTGTTACCCTAATAGATTATCTTTCAACAATATGTCATACAATACAAAGTTTATTCATTCGTTAATTATCCACATATGCAGGTTTCCGGCGGCATTTTTAGTTGATGGACTGACTTTCAAATAACAGCAATGCTACAACAACTCTATATAATAAATTAGAAGTGACTGCGCGTGAGCATCACGCAAAAAGTGCTTTACGGATTGGATAGATTTTTCGCACACTGGACCGGTCTGAGAAGTTATCATATCACTTTGATTCTAAAGAGATAATCGACCATCTTAATTGTCCACTGAATTCCAATGGCGGTGGTACGTACTTAATGTAAAATTTTGAAGCAAAGCACGCGGCAACCCACACAACACTGTTGTTCGACGGGTTGACTACCTAAAAGTGGTCAAATTTGGCATGACTATCAAATCATTAACAACGGCTATCTTAGGTAACACCCCTAGGGAGGGGTGAGGGTGCGAAGGGGTGACATGTAAAACTACAATGTAGCCAAAAAGTTTTTGCTATTTTGGTCGTCCCATTAATCATGCGCTCACAGAGAGGAAACAAAATGACGCATGTGCCTGCCAAGCGATCGGTGTTAATCTGAACATCGACCTTCAGTAACACAGGCACGGTGCTCACACACAGCAGTCATAGCTCATCCAGTGTAAAAGAGAAATAGAAGTATCTAAAAACAGCTTGCTCGCGTGTGTTTGTTGTATGACTTTAAAGTGGGCCTGTCAGTTGAGGCATCAAGTCGCCGCATATGCCAGGCAGTTGGTGAGGATCCTGTGAACGAACGCACCGCCAGGCATTGGTTCCAGAAATTTCGTTTGGGAGATGTGAACCTTGCTGATGAACCTTACAGTGGACGACCACATGTGTTGGATGACGAGGCCCTCAAA
Source organism: Lepisma saccharinum (assembly GCA_022664845.1). Lineage (NCBI taxonomy): Eukaryota > Metazoa > Arthropoda > Insecta > Zygentoma > Lepismatidae > Lepisma > Lepisma saccharinum. The sequence continues at coordinate 48,082 of JAGDQP010004498.1, read as the reverse complement.
GCACCCATCAAGGAGGACAGTGTGATGAGCTTGCATAAATGTTCCATGTTTCCACTGAAACAGTCAGACTATACCTGCATGAGATAAGGAAGTCATACAGGTTAAGCAAGTGGATACCCCACACATTGTCGGAAGCCAACAAGGAACAACGAGTGAGCATGTTTGTCCTTGCTCACTCGGTACCTTAACACACCCATATTTGATTGATTGCTTACTGGTGACGAAAAGTGGGCCCTCCCTCTATGACACTCCCAAGCATTCCAAACATTGGTTGTCGCCACGTGACTCTGTTCCTCACACCTCAAGACCATTTCTACACCCACGAAAGGTTATGCTCTCTGTATGGTGGACTTGTCGCCAAATGGTGCATTACGAGCTTCTTCCACCTGGTCAGACCACCACTGCTGACATTTACTCACATCAGTTACAAAGGGTGCACCGTGAATTGCGGCAGAAGGCGCCGGCATTGGTGAGTCGCAAGGGCGTGCTGTTCCTCAACGAAAATGTTAAGCCACATGTGGCAAAGAGGACCCGGGAGACCCTTCAGCAACTTGGCTGGGAGACACTGTGCCATACACCATATTCACAGGATCTTGCGCCAACAGATTACCTGTTTTATTCCCTCGACAACCACCTCCGTAGCGTATATACTTCGCTAATAAGGGAGACCTGCGGAACGCACTCACGGACTTCTTTGCCTCAAAAACCGCCGACTTTTATCACCAGGGTATTGCACAGCTGCAGGAACGTTGGCAAAAGGTGTTGGATGCTGATGGAGCTTACTTCGAAACCTAAAGATTCGTACCGTCCACGGTTTTCTTTTTGTTTATCACTGCTCTAGAACGGCAAAACCTTTTTTGGTTACCTTTAATAGTAAACGACCGATATTAGTCTCGAATTCATAGTTTTCCGGGTCCCTGAGATGAATAGTAACACTCCTGATGCCGTTTAAGTCCAATTGCAGTCCCCATCGGAATGGGGTTAACATTTTATTCACCCCGCACCAACGGGAGAGCAAATCAGCTAGTAATTTTTAGAGACTATTCATAGACTTTGGTATTTTAAAATACTTGCTGTTATTGCCCTGATCTGCAAGCTGAAGAAGGAGAACTATTGAGTATTAGAAATGTTACTATAACTACTAGCATTACAACTGCTACTACTACTACTGCCACATCTACGACCATCACACCACCATAGAAACATTAATCAAATTGAAGCTATTGTATGTAAGAAAATCAGGCTAGCTATGAAATTCTTAAACTGAAATTATTATTCCAACGTATTTTTGTATATTTTCGTAATAAAATAAACATAGCTTTTCTTAAAAGGAAATTGGACTCCCTTCAAAACTCTTATTAAGCAAACCTAGCAATCATTAAGCGCATTAATACAGTTTTTCTTTTTCATTGACTTCCTTCCTTACCCATCCAGAGAATCTCTCCCACCGAAGTCTCAAGACGGAAACACTTTGACGTCAGTTGCTTATCTGCGTCCGCTAGCTACTCGGGGGCTGCGTTGTCAGAGAGAGAATGCATCTATCTAGATTCATCATAGTTTCCTTAGCTCAGCTCTGGTGCTTATAAAATTAGACTCATGTTCTTGTTAGTTATGAGAATTTTCGGTGACCATAGAAAAGAATTAACCAAGCACATCAAAGAGCAGGTTGAATGATCGTTTCCAAGTCAACGTACTGTAACTTGCATTAATCTGTTTCTAAAACATATTTGTTTTACAAAACTAGTAATTATTTTATAGTCGCTTAGGGAACTTAGGAGAAGGTTGTCCCAATTTTTTTTTTTAGAAACTTTGCTGGATTTTTTTCACTAGATTTCAGAAACACATCTTGGTGATTATAAACACATTTCTGGCAAGAGAATTAGTATATTATAGAAACAAAGAAAACAACGAACAGTGCATGATACAAATTATCATAAACAATTCTGCCAGACACCCATAATCAGGAGTATCACTCCCAAAATTCAGGAGCACCCCTCAACCAAATTTAAAATGTTTACGTTTCAAAAAGATCGAAAGTCCGAGAAAGCTCTATTTACATCCTCCTCAAAATGAATTATATTTCTGACGAACTTTATTATTATTATTTATAACAAACAAAAAAATTTCTTATTATGTAAAATATTCTATTGTTCTTTCTCGGTGATAGGAAAAGGGAATTAATAAAAATATGTTCTTAATTGATAAAACTTTAGCGCAAGTTGAAATACTAATCAATATTAAGGTAGAAATACACCGAGCAACTTAAAAATAAATCAGGAATGATAGAGAACAAATTCTTTTCTATCTTTTTTAGTTTGTATGAAGCATTAGAAAAATATACATAATAATTTCATAAGATCGATTGGTGAAATGTATTTACTATTACCATCTATGAACCAATTCGTGAATCGGTATCTCTATATTTGTTAGCATGGAAGTAAACAGTATCAGAACACGTTACCCACTACATACATCGTAGGTTCCCAAAGTTTATTATTTGGTGTTCCACTTTATTATTTGGCACTCCATGCCCTCTTTCCCTATCAGTTTATTAGAATAACGGAATTCTCAAGACACCAATTTACAACAGCAACATTTGTCTTTTCCTATTATAAAAAAAAGAAACATACAATTTGAAAGATGTCTGAGATAAAACAAATATATCTTGTGAATTTTCGTGAAAGTAAAATGGAATATAACCCATAATCTAAATTACAAATAGATAAGATCATGTATTTAAACAAGGTAAAGCATAAGTGGTTGTTAGGAAGCGTGAAAATAAACTATACTGCCTCTATTGTTTTATTTCGCAGTTTTGTTTTTGATATTAGCCTTCCCTTACCAGTCTTTTACGTACTACAATTGAGCTCGCTCCCTGCACTACAGTCTTATAATTAATTATGGACCTGATTACTGTAAAATATAGTTAGTTTTAGAAAGACGAACTAGCAACTTTCATTCCCAATATTCTTGTCAAATCCATTGCAAAAGGTCATATGTGACTATCAGCGAGAAATAAAAAAAAACAAGGTTTTGTTACACGTCTGTGCTTTCAGAGGTAAACTCGTTAATTAAGCAACAACTTGAACTTTTTAAGTGGGTTAGTTGCTAATGAGATACGAAAAAGGTAATATTCGTTGGGTGTTCAGTAGTTGTCAGAACAGCCAGCGTGTGTGTGTGTGAAGAGACGGATACCACGTAATTAAGAGGTTTGACCTTTAAGTTTCTGCATAAAGCACACATGTCACAAAAAAAAATTCTTAAGAGTAAAATAAAAAGCGTTCGCGGTGAAAATGAAATTGTACAACGACAATCACGTTCTCCAAAAGTGAGTGTACTATTCTTACCTCAAAGCTGAGTACTTTTCTGATATGCAAGTGGTATACATTTTATATTATACATGATGTGTTTAAATTAGACCGAAAAATTTAATTAAGGGAAAATATTAATTAAAATGGTGCATATCCTCCTCAGGGAATATAAGTTACAAAAAAAAAAAAATGAAATTCTGTGGCTGCACATACTGACTCAAGCCATCTTTCTGGAGCGGAAACTTTCTCAAATTTTGAGTACATAAGACATTATATATATGTAAAGTCATCAGCATTAAGGTCCTTCACATTAGATTTTTAAATTTTGTCCCCGTGAAGTGTTCGAACGTACTCCAACAGAACGTCTCCCACGGATACATAACGTCCATTATGATGTAATCAAGAGTACAACTGACATCATTGGACGTTATAGTATATTGAAAACTGATTTACTATATTAACACAGGTAATTGCACATGCTTCTGGACCTTTGTGGAGTAAGGTCGGATGTCATATTTTCAATTTTTTCTTTTAGGAAAGCAGTTTTGTGCCGAGGAAACTAACTTCAGAGAACTTTTCATACTAATTTTGAAAGGTTTGTGTCCTATGTCTTTGCTAATAATATAAGATGAGCTCTGGGATTTGTTTCCCTTGCTTTTCTGAAGATGAAACGGGTCTCCTTTTAAGTGTGAAAATATGACATCCGACCTTATTTAACTAAGGTTAAGAATATATGTTAACATTCTATCTATTATATAAATTATATCACGAGCTGTTAGATGATTTTTTTTAAAAAAAGTTCTTTATTTTTGTTGTTAATTACCATATAAATAAAGGCATATTGAAGTTAGAAATTAGAAATATATAAATAATTATTTAATTTTTTTTGGTGTCATTCTGGATGTGTTATTTCGTTATGATTGGATAAAAAAAAACTGGAATTTTTTTGTGGGAAAATTCCCGAAAAGTGAAAAAAAAATCAAAGTTTTTCATATTCAATAACTGGAATACTTCCCAGAAAAAAGATTATTTAGATTACAACGTAACAAAAACCATTTCATTATTTAGTGTTTTGAGTAGAGAAATGCATTGTAATACTTTTCAACTATTTTATGCAATTTAAAAATATTAATGTTCTTTTCTCGCGAATAAAATATTTATTGAATTTAATTGTTTTGAAAATACTTTTTCGAACCTTAGAAATACTAGAAATGTAACAATAAGGAAATTGGAATATATTTTTTTATTATAGTCATAGACTATGGATCGGCACTGTTTGTTTGACTCCTGCTGCCAATATTCCTGATCGAGTTTTCCTAAGTTTTACCAGTCAAATGACGGAGTAGTACCTACATGAACATCCTTACCGCTACATATCCTATCCCATCTCTCTGTAAGAATGTTCACTGAGGGACGTAGTCTCAGATTTGTGATAAGCTTAGACCATATCTACCTGGCCAGCCTATAAATGGTAAATTACCATAAAATATATGGTCACTCTTTTCATAAAAATTGCCGAGTATTAGCATTATAAAACAGGATATCAGTACAAAAGAAATAATCTCATATATCACCTATTAATGATATCATAATTCTTTCTAATGACGTCACACAAAATACACCCTGAATATTGAATCAATTCGATCTTCCTTGTCATCTATCTTCCCGTTCCACATACTCCCTTCCCCCCTGGACATGCATCCACAGCGACACACACACCTCTTCCGCAGTGCAACGCACAATCAATACCACATAAATTTGTTTCCATCTCTCCATTTCCTTCCATCCGTTTCTCTCTTTTCCAATTTGCATGTGTTGTTTGTAATTTGGAATACTTCACTAGGCAGCAAAACACTTTGTTTAGACATATACTCAGTGTTGCCAAACTCTAAAGATTTTATTTCTTTTAGTTCTGGCAACACTGCATTGAAAGCTTGATGTAATATCAATTGAATCGTAAGTTTCATTCATGGTAGAAACGCGCATCCGAAAAGGTCGATGCGGAACCCAGTAAAAGAGTTATGGAGGGAGAGAGGTGGTGCAGCTTAACTCACCAGCCTTAGATACAAAATCCCTGCAGGGATACGGATACAATAGTCCTGCCGTATAGAGGGACTCTTCCTACCGTAACAAAATGTGGCAACGCTGCATACTATTGATCTCGTTTAAACATCGCAACGACGGCTGGTCTTGCCTGGGAGGGAACACAGGTTCTCTCTGGAAGGAAAGAAAGTCAATACTACCTGGCTTTCTCGTTGGCCACTATGTGGCAGCAGTTTCGCTACAACAGTGAATAATATATATTTCAGTTTCTGTCCTACGTAGATTATTGATAGTTTGTGACAATATTGGCATATAAGTTGGTATTGATATTACAAACAAGCCAATTCCGAGTCACCACATTTCACAACCAGATATTAAATTATGGAAAATTGCACACAGAAATGTATGAAACGTTTTCATTATTAGTACGCGATGCATGTTTTGCCACTGCCATCTAGCCGCTGTTCGTATAACTACGTGCTTGTGGGCAAATTATACCAATTTTGTGTTTCGTTATTGAGGCTAGAATTCTTTCATTTCTATTTGACACACACACAAACACACGTTATATATACTGTGCATATCCGTAGCTAAATGATAAATGAATTTTCATCATCAGTACTGTGCAGAAAGAGACAGGTTCTTCAAGGCACGCTAAGCCCTCTCCATTCATCCCGTTCTCGCTCTTTCCTTTTTCTCTAAACATATGATTTATCATTCCTTAGTAAAGTCAAGGAGTTTGATTATCCTTATTTTTCTCTCAGTCATACCTTCAAATGTATCACTCAGTTTACAATCTCTGTGCAGCCAATGCCCTAAACAGTTTCTTTTTCTGCTTTATACTCTCCAGTATTGTTCATCTTTCATTTTTCTCTTCAGCACTTTTTCATCTTGTGTCTTTTCATTCCACACCTCCATACTTCTTATTTGTAACAAGATTTTTTCGATCGAATGTCTTTTCCAAGTCAACAAATGCTAAGTTTCCATCTTCGAAATCCAAATTGTTCCTCTTCAATTTCTGCATTTATCGTACCGTATAATCTTCTGTTTAATACTCACAGAAGAATCTTCGCGGATGGTTCGGTAATCTTCACATTATCTTGCATCCTTCAGTGGAATCATTACTATTTATAAAAAGCCGCTTGGCATTTTCCTGAGTCAGTTTTGTTGCATAGTCACACCATTTTGCATAGTCGTTCCTTTCTCTTCTACGGTTTTTTATCAATCCAATCGGAACAGCATCAAAATCCGTTATTATACCTTTTTTTATCTTACTAAAGTCTGCTCAAATTGTTTTGAATATTTTCAACCATCATCATAACTTATTTCTTCTTCTTCTATAAATCATGTGTGTGGGTGTTGGGACGTTTCATACAGTTCTTACAATATAGCACTTCGATCACTAATGGAATCACCATTTTTGTCCTCCAATGACCACAAAATCTTGCTTCCCTTTCTTCTATTCTTTGCCATCTATGATTCTCTTGCTTTGTCTTTTCCTCTTCGAGGTTCATTATTAGCTTCCTGTAAATGTTTTTCCTTCCTTTATTTCCATACCAATCGATTCTCTTCTTCCTTTTTCTTCAAAATATTCTTCTGAAACTCATTCTTTCCTATTTCTTTTCTCTTCATAGTATCCCTTATTTCTTCCGCTGCATTGAGTAAACAATGTTTTAAATAATCCCACTGTATTTCCATCTCTTTCTACCGAACTTGAGTACTTCTTTGAACTTTTCCACAAACCTATCTTAATCTCTTCATTTTTAAACTTCTCCTGTGCTAAAGTTTTCGTCCCTGTATTCCCTCTGTCTACGTTTTTCAGTTTTATGCCTATGTTCAGAGTGAATATCGTATCCGGAAAGAGTCTTTGCATTCTTGAAACAATTTCTAGACCTAACTCGAATTAACACGTAGTTGATCTGAAACCTTTCGTTGTCTAACATTCAACGTTGTTTACAAACATCAATTAACTCTGGCCTCTTGAGTTTCTATTTCCAAGCCCGTATTTTCTTAATTTATTTTCCATCTTGTCCATCTACTGATGCATTAAAAATACCCATCAGTACGATACATACACACTTCTGTTCTCTGAGATTCAACTCTTCCAGATATCTTTGTATTATAACCAGGTCCTCCCTTCTTCCTTTAAGCCTTACCATCAACATGCGCTCATTGATGTAATCTGCTTTCATTACCTTCTCTTTTAGATCATTTCCAAGAAATATATGTAGCTAAACGAAAAATATAAATGAAACTTATTTATTAAAATAATATTTAAAATTTAGTTGATATTTTGTGTACACAGTGCTCTGTAATGACCAGTAGTGCCACAATGAAAGCAAATTGAGAAAATGTGATTTTAAATTTCAAACTCAGCATTGTAAGATTTGTCGCTACAACCTCTTTATCTGGTACTTTGTTAAGTATACGAACTTTATCTTGGTCAATAACTTCACTTTCATCTTAGAACGCCTGTACTAATTGCTACTTGAAACACAACACCACGTTTTAAACCATGGTAGTATGCCACGAAAGACAAGGGTGTGACCAAAAAATTTCTAAAATTTTAGAGAACTAATGTAAGTTTATGAACAGGATTTTTTAACATTTTTTGTTATTGTTCTTGTTGAAAAGTTTACTTAACATTCCCGTTGGAAGATTGGTAATAATGCTATAGAACTTTTAAACAAAACATTCTTTTAAGCTGTAAATCCAAAAAATGAGATTTCTGAACGGAAAACTATATTTTTGAATGGAAGATGAACACCAGGAGTTTTAATATAAAATCGAAAACTAGATTACGGACGGAAAGAAAAAGGAATATTTAAAAATATAAAGCTAGTTTCTAACAAATTCCAAAAACAAAGTTTCCATTTTTGTTGTTATGGATGCCGATTTTTATACAAACAGTTAGGTTTTTTGACATTGGAAACAGATACCATCAATCTGTCAGCACCTGAGGTCTAGTGGTGAAAGAGGTTGTCTACATATATACAATGGGATGGGCTTCTAGTTTCAAATTCTTTCTACGAAGGACGTTGTGACTCAGGGTATTTCCTACAACTTTCCCTACGTCAGACTATACAAATGCCATGGTGGAATGTTGATTTAAGCACAATTATTTATCAAGTCAACGCAATATAAACACAGATATTTTTTCTATTGAGACATATTGAGAAATAAAGTTTACAAAGCATTCTCGTTATTAACTTTAAGGAAAGGAATACCATCGTGAATGCAACATACATTGCTTCACTTATACACCAACTCCCAGACGCCATAAAGGAAAAGAGACGAGGCAAGCTGAGTCACGATATTCTTCTACTGCATGATAATGCTCCAGTCCATACGGCTGTTCTTTCCAATACAGCAGTGAAGGACTCTTCCTTCCAGGATATTCCTCATCCACTTTACAACCCAGATTTAGCGCCGAGCGACTTTTACCTGTTTTCCAAACTGGAACCTTCGAGGAAGAAAATTTTCGGACGACAATGAGGTGAAAGAAGCAGTTTTGATCTATTTTGCAGATAAAACTTCGGACTATTTTTTCATGGGTATACAAATGCTAATTCAAAGATGTGAAAAGTGCATTGAAGTAAAGGGTGACTATATTGAAAAGTAAAACTGGCGTTTTCTTTCTACTACTTCTAAAAGTTAGTCAGGCCAGAAACTTTTGGAATTACCCTCGTACTATAAACAATAATAAATGTATACATTTGAGTATTTGGATACTGTATTTATTATGACAGATTCTTGAACGCATTTTGATCCCAATATACTTTGTCTCACTCATTCTTGCATTAATATATAGCGAGGTACGTGACATATTTAATGTTTGTACCTCAGTTTTCACAGCAATAATTACTGCTGAGACTCAGTAGCTGCCCTGGCTAGTTTTCGTAGAATCCTCCAAAATGTTAGTCCCCAGAGAGTCAAGCAATCATCGAGAGATCTCTGCTGGTCGTGCTAGTATCTACCAGTAGTCTTCATTTTCCATGCTGGATCCGGCCACACAACTAGAATCCTCGACCATCTCCAGAACAGAGTATACTTAGGACGAATATTTTTTTTATTGACGACACCCTTGATCAATTGTACTATAACAAATCGGTTGGAAATCACTGCACTAGACTGAACAATAAAGAATCTCCTATTGACCTGTCTACAAATGTCATAAGAAACCATGAATTGTGTTTCCCCCAGTTAGTTAGATAACCCGTAGAGCTTTGTTGCTCATTGGGTTGTAGAACATTGCAGGAACAATGCCGTGAATACAGGTAATGGCTCTGCAAATCACAATCGAAGTATAGTAGCCCGATACCTCCATTCGAACAATGTTTATGATTGAGACACACAAACAGGTCTGGCATCGTAATTTTATTGTAAAAGAATTAATATCGTTTAATAGGGTAAGCATAGAAATATTTTTAAAGTTGCATTCGTTCTTAAAATAGGTGTTTTTTTTTTATGGTTCCATTTCGACTGTGATCTGCTAAGCTGACATTGTTTTTGTCGATATATGACGTCACTTTGTGACGCCACGTTGAGCGCTTGTAGCTCTGAAACTACACATATATAGAAATTTGTTCAAAGACATTTTCTTCTTGTTTTGATGTCAGAAATCTATCCTCATTTCTTTTGCACACACTAGTAAATCACATCTGTATGTCTCGAATTTTATCAACAGTTTAGCGCAGTAGTTTATCTTTAAATATCTTTAGAGAGAAGTAACTGCATGTATGCGTGTTTTAGAGAGAAAGGGGCGGTGATTGACATGGAACAAATACTGAGAGAAGGAAACAAAAATTGAGAATTAACAATATTTGTGATACCGAGAGACAAAATCTAAGAGACAAAGAGAAGGCGTGGGGAAAGATAGAAAGGGAGAATGAAAAAGCGAAAACATGTGAGCGGGGCAGAGAAATATTTGTGTGTGTGTGTGAGAGAGAGAAACAAGCTGAAAGAATATAACGAGAAATATAATGTGAGACTGGGTGAGAAACAAGGGGATGTATGTGTGTGAATGAGAGAAAGGGAACAGTAAAGGAGACGGTCTAGAATATAGAATATCACATTAAGGTAAACTCAAATCTAATGACAGGGAAAGGACAGAGAGAATGGAATGGATTAACACGAACACCATATCATACAAATCTCATTTGTGAGAATTAATCTCGTACAGTTTCTCATCCAAAGGAAGATAACTGGCTATCAAAACATTAACAGGGTTTTACCACGTAATCTCCATCTGACAACATTTTCTGTGTGTTCTTGCTCTTCAAACGAACTTCCTAATGACAACATCAACTTCCAGGTATCTTCAAAAGCCTTCCAAATATTGATTATTTTAAGTTATAGAGCTGCTTCCACAAAGATAGTTCTGTTAAATGTACGTTGTTTGTAAATTTCTAAGTACATTTTATGCGTTTTCATTGTATTCATTTAGATTTTGAATAGAAAATATAATGTAAGATTTAATGATGTACACGTATAACTGAATGATTTCCGGAAATAATTTCTATATGGAAACAAATTGTGTAGAATATCCCTAAATAGTATTCCGGATTCCAGAATGGGACAACCAAAGTTTGTCATTCCGAAATTCTGGAAAATCTCTAGTAGAAATGTCAGATTTTCGAAATCCCGTTCGGAATAACAAAAGGTCGTAATTTTGAAATTTCAAAATTCTTGGAAATTTAATATAAGATAATTTGCAAATCTTATATCGAACTTCGAAACAACAGTGCTTTCATGCATTAAAGGGAATGAGTGTTGGACAATATTTGTCTTCTGTTAGTTACCTCTGGTGGATGTGAAAATTTCTATGATTCAGACCGACCTAACGTTTTGGGAATCTTGTGAAATTGTATTTCTTTTGTGGGTAAAATATTTACAAGAGTAACAGCACTATGGCTTACGCCCGTCCCACATAAAATGTTCATAAGTATCGGGTATTCAATCATATCTATCTAAAAGGTAATTTTGTACCATTGTTGTGTTCTTACTTTTTCATAACAACTTTTCATACGCTTATAGTACACATTTTGTTTAAACATATGTCCTGATATCAAGTCTGCTTTCTTCCACATCAAAAGAATTAAAGATCTACCGAAACAAGTTATGGAATTTGTGTGTCGTCGCTGGGTTACTTCATCAAGGCTATTATTGAAACAAACCGGATTCAACCACCTTCGCCAACCTTTTTAAAAAGTGCTTCGTAGGGAACCATAACAACTTAATTTATTTTTACTAGCAACAATCTGATTGTGTATATCCTTGCATTACAAATGCAGAGAGTCAAAATTCGGAGCATATATGTGAAAAAGGACAGCTTAAAATTAATAAAAAACTATTTTCTTTTCACAGTGCAGATTTATTCCGAAAAGGAGTTCATAGATAAATACTTTTTTCGAACTATTTTAAGCATATACCTACCTTTAATATACAAACCATGTTTTTCTTCTTGGAATATTACATGCGAAATTTGTTAAATTACGACTACGGCCTTTGTCAAGACGAATAACAGATAACTGAAATGTTTATCTCGAAATTCAGTTTAGGTCCATGCGCTCTTCTTCCGAGAAAAAGCATCAATTTTACATTCAAACAGACAATGTAAATTACGTAAATTGATATATTTTTCTTGATAATTCATGCTAATCCACAAGGCATTGTATAACTATTTATATGCATTTATTCATGTATTTGAGACTGTAAATTGATAAAACCAGTGTCTCCGTAAGAAAACAGAAAAAAGTAGTCCATTTCCTATTTCTGAACATTTCCATTATTAAAATGTTTGTGTCTAACATCAAGAAATATATATATAAAGACATTTCTGAATGTATTGTAATACATATATTGTACCTTCCACTAGCTTATTAACTCAAGGTGTGCGAGTGACAACCCTGGGAGTTAGACAACACGGGTCTTGTTGTAATTGCAATGTTAGCATTACATGAACCCAAAATTGTCACCGCACCTTGATGTCTCGTAGAATAGTTGAAAGGTCAGCCTAACTTTTTTGGCTGAACCAAAATGTATATGTAATACACTCTTTCTACGCAGTCATTTCGGAACAGCAATAAAGCACACATCATCCGCAAGCTTTGGATAGGACTGATCTAAAGCATAATCGAGCTTTTGTTCTCGAGGATTGAGAGTATATTTACTTTATTGTTGAGAACGTTATTTTTTTTTCTTTAATTCTATACATATTGATGACGTTTTTTCTATTATTGGTTTACACTTTTACATTCGTTTTCATTTACATTATTCGGATTGTAGCAAGTGCAGTATTCTTCTCTAATATGTGTTCTGTTTGGTTCTTAGCTCCTCTAAGAAACCTAATGCTACTGTTGTCTATATGACTAGCTTCATCAATTATATGTGTAGCAGTTCCTGATCTCTTTTCTTTATTTTTAGTATAGATACCTTAGGTGCTCTACGTATCTTCATGGTTTTTCTTTCGTTTGGCCTATATACGTTTTTTTGGCAGTTACATTTGATTTTATAAATTCCTGAATTAAGCAATGGATCTGTAAAGCAGTTTTTAAACCAAGACAATGAGTCTCCTAACATATTGTCTGGCTTTGTTGATATTTGGATGTTATATTCTTTGAGCATCCTTCTTATTTTTATTTGTAACTTTTGGTATATTTGGAATTCATATTCACCTGCTTTCCTGTTTCTTGTTTTTCTGATCTTGGTTCCTTTTTTCTTTTCAGCTTTTCTAGTCCTTTCATGATTATTTATTATAACCGTATTGTACATCCAATTGCTATATTTTTTTATTTATTTCTCTTGCCCTTCTTTTATGCTACAAAGGTTCATTCCTCTCCGTATGAAATTATACCACATTAAACTTTTGTTGCTGACAATGATTGCAGGTTGCATGTATCTATGTTGCACCGTGTTGGTTTTCGATATACTTTTGTGACGAATCCGTATTTAATGCCTCTTTCAGTTTTTTTTTTTCAATGCTTATTTTTATATTTGGATGTGTTGAGTTCTAGAGTAGCACCAGTATTTCGAAATCTTTTTTCTTCTTCATATATAATTCACATGTCGTCCACGTGTCTGAATGTTCTGATCATTTTGTGCTCTCTTGTCTGGCATGCTTTTCAAAATACTCAAGAGCTAAATTTGCTAGGAACGGTGAAAGAGGATTTCCCATTGTTATGCCGCCTTTTTTGTCTTTTTCTTTATCTACCCATTCCTTAATTTGTTGAACTTATTTTTTAGCGTAACATTCTTCAATTTGAAACGGTGATCCTTTATTCCTCTAGTAATCACACTTATGTAGGGTTGCCAGATTATGTAAATGAAGAACCTGGATATCTGTCTCACATGTATAGGGTGTTGCAAAATAACAGCGACAAAACCATCCTCTTTGCATGAAAATAAGAAAAAAGTATAGACCATCAAAGGTGCATAAGTGCTTCCTTTCAGCGTTATATAGGCTGCCAAAAGCATAGGTAAATGAACTTTAGAGCTTGATTTTTCCCAATACCATTAACAGTAGAACTGAGGTGGAACAGTACAATCAGACTTGATACCTGTTTTATCCAAAAATGCATGTTCCAAAATTGCGTAATAGATGCGCAAGGGTTTAGGAAGTAGGGGATTCCCAGTCATTCTCACGAGCAAATAGTGGGTCGAAATACTCACAAGTAAGGCGACTTTCAGTATGAGATGTAATCACCACCATCCAACCGAACAATGACAGTCTCTTTTACCGTTAGAAATACACCAAACGTTCGTTTAAATGTATGCAATACTTATTCCTGTTTGTTATGCAACCACGCATATTAAAAAAAAATCGTTCCGGAAAGAAATCTGTTTGAGATATCAATCTAGCGCAAAGATACTGGAAAGTAGTCACATTCATGCTAATTTCGACCCGCCTTTATTTCAAAACATTTCTGGAAATTCCAGATTTCCTTTGTGGAATCCACTGCACAATTTTGGAATATACACTTTTCGATAGAGCAGGTCTCAAGTCTTTGACGGTACCATGCTGCCTCTGTTCTACGACAAATGATATTGGAAATATCAAGTTCTACAGGTTATTTTCCCATGCTTTCGGCAGCCTATACCGCCGAAACAAAATATTTGTGCACATTTGATGGTCTATGCTTTTTACTTTTATTTTCATGACAGTAATTTCGTGTGGTCGTTTTCTTGGGATTATTTTGCAAAAACAATATCACACTACATTATTACTATAATGAAATCTATAACCTAACCTGTAATATTATCACTCACGCTTCTGATAAGTCTGACTTTAAAAACCCTGCAGAAAAGATCTTGCCGATGGCTTACATAATCATACATTCAGTTAAATATAAGATAAAGCTCATTCGATTGTTGAATATACCCTTATCCTTGAATTGTTGAAACGTGCAATCGATGGATGCGATTTCGTTCCTCTGTCCATTACATATTCATGAATTATGAGAGAAAATATTATTTCCAGTTAGCGTTATGCCTGGAACACTGACAAATTGTCACAAAAGACAAAAACCGGGACAAACAGGTGTCTGAGAATATTTTTCGGGACAGTTAATTCTTCCTTTAAAAACCAGGACGTCTGGAAATCCTACACTTATGCACTCCTTCCTTATTGTTTTCTTCTCTCCTAGAGTGTGCTGTAGACACAAAGTTGCCCTCTATTGTATCTACAGCACAATCTACTCCTACTATCGTATCTTCAAAGATAATTTTTGTGTTCTTGTATGCGAATTTCGTTCCTTTGCATAAAATATCCATGTGTTCTTTTAGAAGTTTTAGTGTCCATTACTATAGCAATGCACGCTGATTAAATCCTACAAGTCTGTCCACATCTATTAAGTATATTAGCGTCAGATCAGTTTGATCAGGTTATTGTGGGTTACATTCTAATGTTAAGTACGGCAATGCCAAGGTACTTTTTAGCTTTACATATATGCCAAAACGTTAAAACACTACCGTCTACTAAAGAACAAACATGCTAATTCTGTGTAGAAAATACATACTTCATGACATTTATTAGTACACGAGAGAGGTAATATATTTGCATCTTGCATATTAAAATACTTCTCACACACACTATACTTAGTAAATCTTCTCAATAAATAGTTTTCCAATTGACCATAAAATTCATCTTGAAGTGCGTTATTCCAAACTAAAGAATTCCGACATTTTAGCTAAAACCTTACTTTGTTAGATACTATCTTATTTTTAAAAACACGCTGACTTTTTCTACAGATTATTACGTTTTCCTGTGTTAAAGAGCTTTAAATCTGATATTGTGCAACGCAACGAACTAAATTACGGAAGCTGTGATCTGAAAGAAGCAAAACAAAGCTCTATCCTCTTTTCTTTAAGTAGCCCTCTCTCTGGCAAGAAGAAAAGGAAACAAGATAGATTAATCTATCTGACTCTGTCCGGGGGTTCCTTTTCTTCTACAATAAGAGAAGGAATTCGTGATCAATGTAAGCTTTGACATCTATCGGATAGAAAATCACTTGGACTTAAGATTGTTGAGAAAAAGAGGCAGAAGAATAAAAGCTAAGCGGACAAATGCGAAATCTCTCTCGAGTGCTGAAAATTGGACAAGAATCCTTCTTTTTTTTTGCACTCTTTCTGCCTTTTTTTCTTGTGTCGTTCACCAACCCTGTTCAATATTATCCATTATACGGCGGGGGTGTGCCACAAGTCTAGTTATTGATTCGAATGCCTGTGCCAGGGCCCCCAGCAGTCTGCTACTCCCGACGCAACTTGAATCCGTACCACTTATACGTATACTACACCCGTTACTCTGCGACCACACGGAAACCATGCGACAAGGAGAGTATTTAGATGCTTTTTACCATACAAACGACAACAATCAGTATTCTTTCGCGTTGAAATTTTATTTAATCTTCAATGCCTTGTAAAAATTAAGGACTAAAATATTTGGACCTCACAGACAGTCATATGGAATTATTGAAAAATAAAAGGTATTTTAATTCTTAAAAGATGAAAAGACGGCACAGAAGAATTCGAATTTATTTCAATTGTTTTTCACTCTTCAGACGAAAGTATGAATGCCTAGAAAAACCAGTATCTAGTTCCAAATGCTGTTCAAAACAAAAAAAAAGTGCTACTAGTAAAGGTTCTAATATGACATACCGGTAATGTAAAAAGATAAGTCTTAATAAAGGAGAAAGCAGGCAACAGCAAACGCGTAGGTCATGATGGTTATGCCCTTTTAAAATTCCTATGCTACATTAGAGAACTGGCGCCAATGTTGCGACCTTCATCAAGGTTTCAGTGCTACTTGCCATTAGTATATTTTTTTCAATACGAGTTGTTTTAGTAAGTGGTGAGTGACATTGTGTTTTCACATAGTTATCGTATTTTTTTAATTAAAATTTTATCGTTACAATATTTAAAGATAATACAATCTATATTTTTTCATATGAAAATTTGTGGAAGACTATCATAGATATATACTTAGCTTTTGGATCTATTAAAATTTTTCTGTTACTTTTGTATATTTTTTTACAGCTGATCGAGGTTGACTTCCGGATGCCCTTCGTATTTGCTTCCCAGGTGGGCAGTAACGATCACCTCTCAATCGTTGTCAAATTACTGGCGTTTATATACCAATCACCATTTCGGGCATAAGATATTGGCGATCGTTCCAGGAACCTTAATTTTAGAAATTGGTTCTTTAGTTTTTTTGTTGTTTTTTTTGTATAATCGTGTTAGAAGCTTTAACTGTTCATCATTCACCACCTTTCCCCTATTAAAATGTAGCCAAAGATTTGTATTATCCTAAATTAGGCTTACGTTTGATTCTGTGTAGTTCTTAGTCTTTTTCCAAACTTATAGGTTTTGTGTAATTTTTAGCACTCTACCGATGAAATAGAGCAATCACCAGAGTGTTCACCTTGTAATCGGGAGGACGCTTATTTGCTTCCCGGTAATGGTCATCCTGAATAAGGTTTTTCTGGGTAGGTACTTTGAATGAGACCAGAGCCGATCCCTCCAAAATTCTTCCCCTTATTCTAATTGTTGTTAAATATATCTAGTGTAAAATAACTGAAATTGGACTAAAATATGCAGACTGTTGATGTATAAACTATTACGATACAGTTATTATGGAACGTACAAGAATCATTCCAAATGTAGCTTTAGCATCAGAACTCGCCAATATTTACTGTTTTTTTTCCAAAGTTTACCAGAAATGTAAATAAGGGTAATTACACACTAAATCAGAAAATCGTTTCAGGGTCGCAGCCCCTCCTTCCCTCCAAAGATCAAAAATGGCAAAATTTGGAAGTGCTAAAACACAAAATATCCATCTCAGATTTTCTTGAAACTTTGCAAGTGTGTAGAGAGGTTAAACTTAAAGAGACACGTATTTTTTTTTTGTTTGACTCAATGTGTATGAATTTAGGATTTGGATTTTTTTTTTGTGAGAAGATTTTCCGATCTCATACTGTTATTACACAGTGACAATAATCTTCAACAACGAAAAATGTCATTATTAAACTACAGTCCTTTACACACAATTAGTTGTCCTTTCGTAGATTTCGACATCTTTCAATATGCATGCTACAAAAGTGGTGACGACAGGTTCATTCGAGAATGTAGTGTCATTCTCTATGGGTGGATACAATAACCCTACAAGCGATGTTTGTGGCAAAGTGTACAATAACACAACATGCATAGTGTCAATGGACATTATGTTTACATTTTTTTAGAGTACCTTTATTGTGACGTTTATGTACTTTGAAACCCTGCAAGGAATTTTAATTTTAATTCCTAGTTCATTTATATTACTTTGTTAATGCAGACCAGTGACAATAACGAGCACCTATGTTATTTACTGAAAGCAGTAGATGTAACATACACGTTGTGGCAGTTTGTGAAAAAGATTTGTTTTCATTTTCGATCTGCAAAAAAATATGGTGTATCAGGATCATGAATGAAAAGTTTATAATTTTCTGACGTTATCCGCTCGACTACTCTTCCCTGATCCTTACGTTCAGTTATATCAATACATTTTATATAGAGCTCTATTGTCTTGTTCATGCGTAAGAAATAGATTGTCTTTTTTTTTTGGCATACGTGTACAACTGCAATGCCATTGGTGGCCATTCCTAAGTTTATGCGTCTTATGCGTTCCGCTACACATTATGTGTCATTCACATGCAAAATGTACATAATTCGGTGCATATTCCTTTGACTTTTAGCACTTGCACATTATGTTATTTTTGAATTTTGTCGGGGGTTGCCCCCTTATACAGTTTTCTCCCCCTCCCCCCAAAAAATGTGCCTCCTAATTTTAACATCTCTACAAACCTTCAAAATTTCAAAGTAATCAAAGTTCGACATTTTGTATTTTGGCGCACATTGCGACAATCTTGAAATTTAGAGGAATTTGTTCCTCTCAAATTGTTTTCCGTCTCGAAACAAACAAACAAAAAAAAAAAAAAACGTATCTCCTAATTTTAAACTTTCTACATACTTGCAAAGTTTCAGGAAAATTGGAGACAGACGTTATGTTTAAGCACTTTGACATTTTGCCATTCTTGAACTCTGGATGGGGGTGTTGCCCCCCTATAAAGCTTTTGGGTCGAAACAAAAAATACGTCTGCGTTTAACCTCTCTATATGTCCACAGAGTTTCAAGGAAGTCGGAGAGGGACACTTAGATAATGTCTCTTGTAAGATACACAGTAAGATATACAAAACAACTATTCCATTTACCAAACTCACAAATATAAACTCAGCAAGCAGATATTTTAATTCTCTTACGTTGTAACATGTGGTTCGAAATAAAACAACTCTAAGAAGACTGCAAGTTAGACTGCTAACCCAAACATAATGCACCTGATAGGCTAAGTTGTGTAGACCAACCCAGGTTAGGTTAGTTACGTAGAAAATATTAGTTTCATGCATAACAATCTACTAATACTACGCAAGGATATCATGGTTGTGAAAGATTACAATGTCATAAAGGTAAAACACCATATGTAATTAATTATATCACGCATATATTAGTAAGAAGAGTCTACTATTTACGTGGTATTCCTAGACACACGTCAAGAAATCAGATCAGAAAGGCAGTTCAGTGTACAAGCAATATCCAACAATAATAAGCTACTATCCATGCCTTATTAATCCTACACAATAAAATTCAACAGTTTCCAGAATAAAATATCGAGATATGTATCGTTGTATAATTAATAAACGATCTAAGTGCATTTCAACTATAGATCACAATATTACACGATGTTTTCATCCTATTTCTACACAACATTAAAGGAAAGATTACACAAATACACAAATTCGACTTTCTTTTACTCGCCATGCGCCTTGAACATGCATTCATCTAACCATCAAACACTCTTTCAGAATCACTATAGGTACCACCGTGGTTCATACGTAACATAAAGATCAGTAAACAACTACAATTGGTACGAAAATATTTACGTCGTAAAACTTTCTACAAGTTGTACTTCAGGGTGGACTATTCTGAAAAGAGAAGTGGACTTTTTATATCCAGAAGTTCGCACCACTGACGAGTAGTGCAGATATGTACACGTAGCAACAACTTTAAAAAAATAACTTTATTCCAAAAATTGGACAAGCTTCACTGAAGGCGCTAATAGCAATGTGTAGTGCAAAGATTACACTTTTAGATTGCGTAGTCAAACAACGGATATTGATAGGAAGAAATTCACAGCAAAGTGATTGTTTTATTTTCGTAATTCACACAGCGTATCATAGTCCGAACTATACCAATTTATCTCCGAATAGTTCAGCAATATTCCTGGAACTTTGAAAAAACTTGAGGATTATTCCCCAGGAATACAGAACGTACTTCGTACCTAATATATTCCTATAAAATGAAAATAACAATGAATAAGATAAAAAATGCACGAATAAAAGGTGGAGAAATAAAAATATTCCTGATAAGGTAAGGCAAAATGAATTTTTTGGGCGGTAACAGCACTATGGCTTACACCCGTCCCGAATAAGACTTCGTTAGATGGGCATACGTATATTACCTGTGTAAGTGCCAGAAAATGTTTGGAAGATTCCAGCCATATTCCATGTCATATAGCGGGAATATGACTATTTTATGTTGAAACTAACTATTCCATGGAGGAGAGAGTGAACAATTGCTTTTGGTGGCACAATTCAAGAGTATTCTTCCAATTAATTTATAATTTAAACTACCGAGTCCAAATTAATTTATAATTTAAACTACCAGTTGACATTTAAACTACCGAGTCCAAATTAATATTTAAAACTAATACTTACACACCATTTATAAAATTCCGGAGCTAAGTCTTCTTTTCTAGTGCAATAAACTATTTCGACAATGGTGCCAATCGAAATTCCTTTTAATATTCTAGCATTTTATCACTTTGCGCTCCTACAGTTACGCAGCTGACGTGTTCCGCAAGCATTTGAAAGTCAAACGAAAGTGACAGATGGCAGGACAGTTCTTTGAAAAACAGCAAATAAAGAAACTCATTTTGTCACGGTTCACTATTCTGCATTCAGGATATGGTACAAAAAATAATCAGTTCTATTTACACTGATCTTTAAATTCAAATTATATTATATAAACTACAAGTCTGACTTTCTGTAAAGGTTATTTTTGTTCTTGCGGAAAGTCCTGTAATTGCAACGATATAAAACTTTTAAGTGATAAAGTAGAGTTTAGGTTCATAGCAGCGTTGGGAACAGTGAGAGAAAGACGCACATTAATCGCTCTCCGGATCGAAGCAATCTGAAAGTTCAAAAGCACGCTCACAATTTAATTATATAAACTAAAATAGTTAAACAAATAACTCACTCTCCTTTCTAAAGAAATAGGAGAGAAAATCCTGTGCAAATAAAAAACATACCGATTTATTAAACCCCCCCCGTCGGGAAATCGGAATTAGGGCGTTTTAAGGGACACTCAAAAATTCCATTTTATACCCTTACCATACCTTTCTGTTCCTTTGTTCACAATGAGAAGAAACAAAAAAGAATCGAAAGGAGACAAAAATGATGTTGGTACTAGGCAGTCCAAATTGATTTCTAATCAAGAAACACCTTCCAGGAAGAGAGATCCACAGGCAGGTCATACTCCAATGGGCAATGCAGGGAAGAAGATGCCAGGAAAGACTTTAAAAGGCAAGACGGGCAATGAGGCTCCCATTTCGGACAGCGAGACGTCTACAATTAATGATGAAATGAAGAGTCCCGAAGAGATGTATTACACAGAAACCATTCATCCTACCTTACCTCACTCTCCAACCCCGATTGATACATTCAGTAACCCAAACAAAATAACTTGCTTTTTCATAAAGGAAACGTACCCTTATCTATTGACAGATTTACATTTAGTTCACAATTATATTTGTAGCAAAATGGATATTGATAAGCACATATTGGCTACTTTTGAAGACAATTCAGGTATGAGGCTATATATTACCAGACCATCGGACGAGAAAAATTTTTTCGAGACATTTAAGAGAGAGGAATTCGGACCGGAAGCTTTTTTCGGAATTACAGATTACAAAGAAGCTGAATTCAAAGAAATAGTCAAACAAACTCCTAGCTTTTTCTATGAGAACACAGATCAGATAGCGTCGACTACGACCTTTAATAATAATTCAGAAAACAATGAGAATTTAGCTACTTTGGAGCATAATAGAACAAAACAATCTGAGGGCATTAGTAATTACGCTATTATAATAAGAAACATTGACAAAACACTTATGAACCCTCTAAATTTCCACAAATTTATTACAGGAAAAATTCCTACCATAGATATAACAGTGTTTCCGACAGAAAGAAACACTGGTCTAAAAATAGAATTTAAGGACAGTTATACAAAAGACAATTTTTTGAAAATATTCAAAGAAAGAAATTTTGGACAAAAAGCAATAATAGTAGTTTTAAAAGACAAAAATATCGAACCACAGACTCTTACTTCAAAAACTACCTTCACCTGTGTGATTAGAGACGTGCCAACGGACACTGATATGACCGAACTTAAAACTCATCTCAAATCAAAAATTCCTATAACCAACTTAACCAGAATCAAAGGAGATAGAGGCCCACTTCCGCTCGTCAGAGTATATACAAAGGATCCTTCTCTGGTGAGCGACCTCATTTCCAATGGAATAACCATAGGTTTCAATAGGTACAAGGTAGAGGCATCTAAATCTGTTGCTAGACCTTTTCCGTGTAGAAAATGTTACAAATACCATAATAGTGGAAATTGTCCGAATCAGCCTATTTGCTACAGATGTGGACAATCCCATCTGAGTCACACATGTGAAATTGCTCCTAAACCAAATTTTTGTGCATCCTGTAAAAAGACAGGACATAGAACGGCCAGCGCTATCTGCCCTCTTCGTCCTAAAAAAGCCATTCAAGAACCTGTCAAAAAGATTTTTAGATCTCCAGATTTCAACATGAACAAAAAATCTCCAACTATTCCAAACAATAAAAATCCAAAACCACCAGTTAACCAAGAGGAAGTTCAAACAATAGTTAAAGATGCAATAGAAGAATATTCATTACAAATAGCCAAATGGGTCACAACAATTCTCTCATTAACAATACCTGACAACTTAAATAATCAGTTTCACACTGCTGTAAATCAGGCTTCAGAGGAAATGATGAAATGTCGTTTTAACATACTGAAATCTGTGGACGGACACATTTTTGTTGGCAAAGAACCATTCACAAAAAAAAAAAAAAAAATTCTAATGAATTGTCATAGAAAGACATTCATATATCAAAAATAGCAAATTTCAAATATAGAGTACTCACAGAGGAACGAACGTAAATTCATACTTCAACTTTATCTTTACAAAACATGAAAATTTCTACATAAGCTTCCATGGATGCGTGGGCAACACTACTCATATGATGTGAAATATTAATGCAAAGAAGTGCCCAAAGAAGAAGAAGAAGAAGTCCTGTGTAAGTTCAACTGCGTGATTCCTGATCCACATCCTAAATTCTAACCAAAGTTACAAGAACCTATAATTTTAACCTTACTAACAAATAGCTATTTGCCTTTGCAGGGGCATTTCTATTTCTAATTTCAAATTCAAGACTAAAATGATTTCTTTAATTGTTTGTGGGGTGGGTGTCTGGTGTCCGGGTCATGAGTTCGATTCGTGATATCTCAAACAAGTTTTTATAAATCTAATTAAATAATAAAAAAATCCAAGGACGAAAGTGGCCTTAGTGGCCAGAAGTCCAGCTACGGTGGCCCTGCGGGCCCTTAGCATTTTACTTTAGCGGCGGGTAGAGTACAAACTGGTTCAAAAGAGTCTTGCAACAGATCACGGCGAAATATATTTACATTTCCGACTCAAACTTGACAAAACTCAAAATGTAATTACACGCATCAATTACAATGAAGCAAACTGGGAATTATACCAGCAAATGATACAACGAGAATTAGAAAATATAGACACTCCCATCACAAACACAGATGACGTAAACAAGGTCAATGATACAATCATACAAACATTGCAGTCTGCACTCAAACATACGGTTCCACAAGAAAAGATTATTCTTGGAGCAGAAAGATAACTAGCAGATTTAGTGCAATTAATCAGAAATAAGCATCATCTCTCCAGAGATTTTCACAAACGTCCCTCCGATTATTTAAAACAAGAAATTAACCAATTAAACAAAATTATCAAAAAAGAAATCAAACTGTTTAGAGAACAAAAAATTAATGAACATATATCTATTTTGCAGGAAGATTATTACAAAAACCCTAAAATATTCTGGAAAACCATGAAGGCAAAAACCAACAAAACAACACGAAAGACATTACCAGCCCAAATAGACAACATTCCTATAATAGATAATAAGGACTTCACAAAAATTTTCTACAACAAATTTAAAGAAAGAACCAAAGACGATCGGGATTATCCTGAAGAAATTCAGAGGGAGGTAGTAAGAACATCCGAGAATATACGTGCCATAATTGATCATTCCATAGACATTGTTGAGTTGGATAGGCGGGATTATAATGACGGATTCAGTGACATACTTCTGGATGAAATTTCCCAAGAAGAAATCATCAATATATTAAAAAAGAAGAAATCAACAGCTCCAGGTCCGGACTCCATACCGTATATCGCACTACAGAAAGCCCCTAACATTTTATTCAAAATTCTGACACGGTTATTTAATGCATCACTTAGAACTGGTTTTTTGCCTCAATCTTGGAAAGCAGCCTTCACTATTTTTATTCCGAAAGCTAACAAAAGTAAATCTATTTCTGATAATTATCGTCCAATAACACTAACCAACACTATTACCAAATTATGTGAAACAGTCATTACCATAAGATTAAACCAATACTTAGAAGAAAAACACTTAATCACTAATAGCCAGGCAGGATTTCGTACAACAATTTCCACAATAGATCAGCTCATCAGAATCACCACGGACGTCCAGAGAGCATTGAATAAAGGCAAAAAAGCTGCAGCGGTCTTCATGGACTTGACCTCGGCGTTTGATACCGTCTGGCATGACGGGCTCCTATACAAGCTCTATTCATTAAACTTACCAACAACCATCATTCCCTGGCTTAATAATTTCTTAACTAACAGAACAACTCAAGTTAGAACAGAGGACGTTCTCTCAGAAAAAATAAATATTCAACGCGGTGTCCCGCAGGGTGCGGCACTCAGTCCGACCCTTTACCTAATATATGTAAATGACACTCCCATACCACACAATTTACATACAAAACTGGGACTTTTCGCCGACGACACTGCGTATTGGACCAGTGCTCGTAATGTGGAGGTTGCAATTAAACAATTAGAGGCGATAACCAACGAATTTGTTTCATGGTGCAGAACCTGGAAGCTGCATTTGAACCAGAACAAAACTCAGTTCATTCTTTCCTATCCGTCAGGTAAGGGAACTCGTAAAAACAAAGAGAATTTTTTAAAAATCAAAAATACAAAAATCAAACCCAAAACAACTTAGGAGTTACCCTTGACCATAGACTCAACTTCAAGATGCACATTAAAGAAAGACAGACAAAAGGATTAAGAACTCACAATTTACTAAAATCATACTTTCGATCAGAACTCTCACAAACCATCAAAATTAGACTTTACTTAGCAATATTAAGACCTATGGTCATGTATGGTCACGAACTATTTCATTCCGGCATAAATTTGGAAAAGATAGAAAAGTTCGAAAGATACTGGATACGGTATATGGAAAGGTTATGGACTGCGGACAAAATTCAATTATACAACAGAATTCCCATTGTTCCCATTGATTCATATTTGAAAGAACGTAAGAAAAGATATATTGAAAATGCAAGACACAAAAATTTCATACAGGAAAACCTACCTGATCACATTGAAGACAGAATTAAGAAGCATATAATAACTTATAAAGAACTACTTTCATATCTAATTTAAAACAGGAACATAACAGTGATAAGATCAAAACAACTTACTCAAATCTTCGTCATGGATGTGAAACAGAGCTCATACAAACTTATTACAAAATAATATTTTGGATGACAACACCAATAAATTCTACTCTCAACACCTTCATTTACCTAAACACCCTTCATCCTTTTACAGTTTCACCTGTCTTGAATTCTGGCAATTTTACTTATAAATGATCTGTTCTTCTGGATAATGCCTTTAGGCTTACTCATATAAATAAAGGGGAAAAGTGGATTTTCTGGGGGCTTGCTTGGGGCGCTGCCTGGGCCCTGGTGCTTAATCCGGTTCATTTTTAACATAAATCAAATTATTATTTTCTCTAAACCATTATACAAATTAACTCGAAGGACGAAAGTAGCTTATTAGAGCTAGAAGTCCAGTCAGGGGGTCCTGCGGACCCATGGCATTTACTGTAGCGGCGGTAGACTACACAAGCTGAATAGTACGTCCGAATTTCTCAATTAGTCAAGATAAGTAAAAAAATAAATAAATAAAATAAAGGTCTTTACTGCAATTAATTAAAAGAAAAATAATTCTTGGTTCCAATTCATGTACCTACCCCTAGTTTAACATACTAAATATCTATACATTCTGACCTTTGCGCCATCGGCCCGCCATATTGGAAAATGGCGTCCATCCGACGCGACATCTTAAAGACAGTTTATAGACATTTTCGCGAAAATGGTGAAAAATACTAGAAACTGAATAGAACAAGTTAAAGAACACGAAATTTTACACAATTATGTTTTTTTTTTCATTTCTGTCTTCTTCAGGCTCCATAAATATTTCAGAATGATGAACTTGTAGTATACTATTGTATGCAAGTAGCGGTGGGTGACAGTCCTTCTGATTCCCCTAAAAGTAGTTATATTGAGTGAGAAACCTCTTAGGAGTGCATTAATAAGGGTTAAAATAACCAAATTTGTATGCTTAAAACTCGGAAGGAAAGTTTCCAATTTGATTGAAATTTTCAAAGTTAAATATCTGGAGATCTAATCGGCGGAAACGGTTGAAGGTACAGGTGCAGTCAACGGATAACGAGAATGATATGCACAAGGTAACCAAAACGTTTTTGCCGTTTTCGGCGTCCCATTAATCATGCGCTCACAGAAAGGAAACGAAATGACGCACGTGCTTGGCAAGCGATCAGGAGTTAGTCTGATCATTGACCTTCAGTAATACAGGCACGGTGATCACACAGCAGTCACAGCTCGTCCAGTGTAAAAGAGAAATAGAGGTATCGAAGCAGCTGGTTCGCGTGTGTTTGTTGTGTGACTTTAAAGTGGGCCTATCAGCTACCGCATCAAGTCGCCGCATATGCCAGGCATTGGTTCCAGAAATTCCGTTTGGGAGCTTTGCTGATGAAGCTGGCTGTGGACGACCACATGTGTTGGATGACGAGGCCCTGAAAGCAGCCATCGAGGATGACTAGTCTAATGTGTGATAAACTTGCACAAATGTTCCATTTTTCCACTGAAACAGTCAGACTATACCTGCATGAGATAAGGAAGTCATACAGGTTAAGCAAGTGGGTCGGCACATTGTCGGCAGCCAACAAGGAACAACGAGTGACAGCCTGTTTGTCCTTGCTCACTCGACACCTGAACACACCCATATTTAATCGCTTGCTCACTGGTGACAAAACGTGGGTCCTCTATGACACTCCCAAGCGTGCCAGACAATGGTTGTCTCCACGTGACTCTGTTCCTCACAGCTCAAGACCACCTCTGCACCCACGAAAGGTTATGCTCTCTGTATGGTGGACTTGTCGCTAAGTGGTGCATTACGAGCTCCTTCCACCTGGTCAAACCATCACTTGCAAAGGGTGCATCGTGCTTTGCGGCAAAAGGAGCCGGTATTGGTGAATCGCAAGGGTGTGCTGTTCCTTCACGACAATAACAAGCTACATGTGGCAAAGAGGACCCGGGAGACCCTTCAGCAACTTCCCTAGGAGACACTGTACCACACACTATATTCACTGGGCCTTGTACCAACAGATTACCACCTGTTTCATTCCCTGGACAACACCTCCGTGGGAGATCCTTCGCCAATGAGAGAGACCTGCGGAACGCACTCACGTTCTTCTTTGGCTCGAAGACCACTGACTTATCACCAGGGTATTGTGCAGCTGCTGCAACGTTGGCAAAAGATGTTGGATGGTGATGGAGCTTACTTCGAAACCTAAAGGTACGTACCGTGCACTGTGTATTGCTCTTTGTTTATCACTGCTCTAGAACGGCAAAAACATTTTTTGTTACCTTGTAGAAAGTAATTTTACGCTACAAAGAAGTTGCTTGCGTAATTTCTCTGGTATTAAGTGACAGTTTGTCATAATATAAATTGGTATTCGAAAAGTTTAGTAAATTTACGGATTAAAGCATTTTCGTATTTTCCATTATATTAAATATATGTTGATTAGGGTTATATTATCCTTAATAATATTTCATATTGTCGTTTAAGCACGACTACAGCAATCTGTGCCCATTGTACTCAGAATTTGTAACGTGAGAAGTCATGTAAGCTTTGGAACAGTGAATGATGTACTGTACATATTGGTATACGATATACAGGACATACGTTTATAATAAGGCGTACTTGGTAAAGAGAAATCAAACCTTGAAATACGTAACTTCTTGAGTATTTGTGCATCTCATAATATGTTTATTTTCCTGTTTTATATTATGTATTTTACTTGCGTTTTGTATGTTACGCTAATAGTTGCGTAGAGGAGTAATGAATCAAGATATTGGAACACAGTAGATCTGTAATAAACGAAGGCGTTCATTGTAGATATAAATTGTGAACGGAAAGCTATTGAATATGACGTATGTAACTACAGCATACACCTTACCTTGTATTCTTTTTCAGTCACGAGTTTTTTTTAACAGAGTTAACGGTATTTATTCTTTGTAAAGTATTTTTGTTTTAGTAATAATACATTCAGTAACACAAACAAGCTTCAATATCGACTCATCATATTATATTCATACTTTAGAATGTTATAAATCACTTTGAAAGTTTATAAGTTATCTTACGCAATTGGCAGACACTCGGTCAGTGTAACTGAATTGTTCAGTTGTATTTTACACTGTCTTTTGTTGTGTGCATAACCACTTGTTTGAGATGTGATTTCGACTCAAACAGTTGCGATAGAGTACGAATATATTTTACACACTTATAAGGTATCAAAACGTTAAATATCAGTTATCATTGTTGTTGTGAACTGTAGTTCTTTGAAGATTCCCCTTCCTCTCCCCCAACGTGTTGCTTTTTGGCTATTTTCGTATAATGATCTGTATATTTCAACCCATGGTAAGTACACTTTTATTTAGAAATATCCTGAAGTTACTAAGTTCGATAAGAAGTGATATTAATGTCTAACTCATGGCACACATTTAAATTTCAGATGAACTACCTTTTAGAAAATAACCAGCTTATTTATCAAAATGGCGCAGTGTTCGGAATGAAGATCAGCGTGATCGGTTTACCAGCACAGCGGTTGTCATTCCCAAGAAACATTTACAATCTTTTTCCGGCCGAAAATGTTAAGTAGGCCTAAACCTGAGATAGCCTATACGCCTACTTTAGGCAGGCACTGAACCCTTGGAATACAGGAATTACTTCAAATTCTTATTTGCTGTAAGTACCGCTATGGTCAATGGTAATTTCAATGGTACCAGTTTATTTAGTAAATTGAGCACAAAATTGTCCTACGAGTGGACAAGACGTACTTTACAATCCATTTAATATATTTAGCTGCGGGGAAATGATTTTCTGGACATAACTAAACCTTTTGCAAATGGTCTTACACCACTTTGGCTTTCGTAGGCTCAATTTTCTACAAACCACATATGGAACTATAGGTGTTGAACAAGGTTATAGTGTGATCGCCATTACAAACATGTGATGGGAATAGCGATCAAAGTAGTGCTTTGCTTTTCTCCTCATGATACTAAAAAACTGTCAGAGTTATCCTCGTTTTGTTTTACACACTTATTGTAGAAGGATGCGAGCAGGTATCAACAAATTTTGTTCAATACATCTTGCAAAACAACTGCGTAACAATCCTTTTTTCTTAAGTGATCGCCATTGCCCACATGTCTCCTACAAGTCTACATAAAAATCATCCAAAGATCTATCTATTTCCCAAATAATTGTTGTCCAGGACAAAATAAGACACAAAACAAGAAAATTTACAGTTTCAAGAATTGGAAAAACATGCAAATTGTAGCTATAGGTCTATAAAAAAAATGAAGAGGACCAAAATTGTGTAAACTTATATATTTTTTATAATTTACTTGTGTCCAATGCAGTGCTTTTTGTATCTTGCACAATTTTCGAGTAAATGACGAAAAACGATCTTCAGTACGTCGGATGGACACCATTTTTCAATATGGCGGCCGATGGCGCGAAGGTCAGAATGTTGATTCTTAGTTATGTTAAACTAAAGGGTACGTACATGAACTGGCACAAAGAATTATGTTTGTTTAAATTAATTCCAGCAAAAACGCAATCTCAACTCGACTAAACACTATTAGCTTTCCAAATATTATTTACTATTTTTATCTGTATGAATTATTGATTTCCTTAAAGCTTACAAAGAAAAGAACTTTTGGTTTAGGTAGATTTTGTACCACTGCGTACAACGTACTTCTTCCGGATTTGAACCCAGGTCTACGCACGTGATTACTAGCGTTACTATGTGGAACTAACGGAAGTAAGAAAAATACACGCTGAAAGATTTCTGGACGCAATACATTTTCTTTATTTTTCCAAGGGCTGCATTGGGGAAGGGGCTCCTTTCATTTATGGAGGTGACACGCAAACATGTCCAAAATTTGCAAAAATGAAATACAATATGGAATGGTACTACTTAAAGGTCAATACAGCATGAAAGTCACGGAAACGCGAACGTACACAATGATAGAAACATATGAAAATGCGTGGTTCACATACATGCATATGGCGTGCTGGGATACGTTTCCGTTGGTTGTGAAAAACTCTATCTAGTAAACAAGTTTGCTTTTGCGTGTCACCTCTTCATTTATGCAGCGGCACAGTTTCAATGAAGGTAACTTCGCTACCGTAACAGGTAAGTCAAATCTGACACCTGGAATGCTTTTCTGGAAATATTCTGGTGTTTGGTGTCACACGACCCACTTGCCATTTGAGAAAAATTGCATGATCTACAACGAATAAGACGGATTACAAAATGGCGGACATGTTCATCATGTACTCCAAACTGAAGCCCGTTCTTAAACGTTCCACATTCATGTAGTCGGATGTTTCATTTCCCTGACAGTTTGTGAACAACTAGGCTGTACTGGAGCTTTCAAATCACCCTGTATATATAAATAATTTTAGTCAAAAATTATGCAAAATTTTATATTAAAATCTTATTTTCGCAAAGAGAGGGGCTCTGGAACCTTCTAAATATGCCCTGTTTAGTATGAATATCTCATGAGGTTGTCTATTAAATTACTCTTTGAAAGGCAAAAGTGTACATTGTCGCGATTTAGAAAAACGCGAATTCAAGAACCCGTGAAATCTATAACAAAAATACACTTCAAAGAGAATATAATGGCACAAATAACCGATACACAATATACATTTCAGAAAACCCTTCACGTTCTATGAATAATAGATTAATATATTCCATCACATACTCCTTTGGGATATGCTTCTGACTTTGACAATATAGTTTCATTAAAGTCGTTGTGCGAATGAAAGTTGCTAGTTTTAATGCGAGCTGAGAAGAAGAAAGTAAACTTGTAGTTCGCATCAAGAGAGAAGTTAAAAACATTGCGTCACAATAGATATGCATTACCGTGATACGTGCATTATACCATTAATGAGAAAACAGGTAATTTGTTGCTTGATGGAAAAGGGAAAGAGCTAAATGACATTTAGTGAGAGGAATGTTGTGGCTTAGAATTCTCATTAGTACTTGTAATCCTTTTGAAGTATACAGACCACAGGATTTCTGATAACAATGGCGGAATTATAGAGATTTTAACACACACACACAAACTCACATCATCTCCTACTTACAGTTAGTCTGGAAATGAGAATAAATGAGGTGAAAACAAGGTTAATTTTAATACAATATATCTAAAGCTTTCTTAAAAAAAAGAAAAAAAAGAAAGAAAGATGAATGTAACGAAGAGGCTCATTCGGCTTAGCAGTAGGTTTCCACAAACCATAAACTGGATCTGTAGAATTCTTAGTTAAATGCGTAGATGTGTTGTGGCAAAGCAGGACGTGTAGTCCAAATTTGATGAATGCATAAATTTATACTTCTTACGACGTCACCAGTACGTACGAAACATTATCTGTAACCTTTCCAAAGTATGATGCTACATCCTTCTGATTGTCAGTCCTTCATATTTCTATTATTTAAAGAGGAAACCTACCTGCGTATTTAAAAGGATCCTTCAACAGTATTTGTCTCTCCATGTGGAAATACTCAACTAGTCATACTAGCGTTTCTTTCGTACGGTATGCACCGGATGTTCTTTCCAGAACCGGACATTACTTCCTAATCTAACCTGTCCTCTTTTAGTAAATCGATTACAACAGCTCCTACAATAAACCGATTCATTAACCTATGAAAGATCTGTTATGGAAGGAGAACGTTTGGTGTATGATATACGTATTGTTAATTTCTACATTGTGACACTATTCATATAGATCAGTGCTCAAAAATCTGTGGGGGGGGGGGATGTTTTATGACTTACAATTCATTAGTTTCCTCAACACTATCATGTATTAAATGGAAGAAATCAAAATACAAAAAATTGCAAACACAATGAATATCACTGTGGCCGCCAATGTATGGCATACCCCTTCATAAATCCAATTCGTAAAGTACAATAGGTCTAGAAATAAATCCTGTCTTTAATCAATACACATTTAATAAGAGTCGCAACTAAAAAAAATATAGTATATATCTAATATAAAATATCTTGAGCAAGAATAACGCAGGCTTTATTATGTAAACTTAGTGTTACCAGATTGGTAAAGTAAAAAAAAAAAAAGTACATTTTTCAAATATTCTTTATATACAGGGTGTTTCAGGACCTCTAGTACAAATTTCGGGAGATGAATCCTTATATCGAAACAAGAAAAAAAAGTTCATATGAACACACGCCCTATCTTTTGTAGTTTAGGCGCTAGAGGGCCCCAAAGACGCCCAAAACTGTATTCCAAGGCGATTTATTTAGAATACTAACAGCTGTAGAGCTGGCGGCTCGTCGTTTCGTCAAAGAAATAGGACTTTCTCGTTCAGAAAATTCACATGTCAGAAGTGACGGGAAAGTGTGCGAGGGATTCCAAGATTCAAGTGGGAGATTCCCCAAGAATTGCACAGTGAATGTGGGTCGAACAGAGCAAGTAGAGGATGACTTCCTATCAGAGAATAACACCACATTGATTGCAAGGTGATACCTCAAAACAGGTACAAGATGGGGAAGAAATAAAGAATGTTTTGCGTGGTTGCATAATTTCACTCGGGAATTTCTTGCGCATTTTCCCATAACTTCTGACATGTTCATTTTCTGAACGAACAAGTCTGATTTCTTTGATGAAACGATGGGCCGCAGCTCTACAGCTATTAGTGTTTGAAATAAATCGCCTTGAAATACAGTTTGGGACGTTTTTGGGGCCCTCTAGCGCAGAAACTACGAATTAAACGGTGCATGTTCATATGAACTTTTTTTTCTTTTTTTGATATGAAGATTCACCTCCCGAAGTTTGTACCAGAGGTCCTGAAACACCCTGTATATATATATAGATGGCTCTGTGGTAAATCGCTTAGTTGTTCTGCGGGGAGACCTCAATTCAATCCAGGCTCCTGCCATTATGTAATCTTTGTGGTGGACTCATTCCGCATTCTCCCGTTGCCTCACATTTTCTTCATATCAACAGCTCTCCTATCATCATCCATTAAGCCAGTTGCCTAAAGGCCTTAAATACAATTCAAATATCCTTCTTTTACTCAGCCTATGAAATTGAGTACCAGAGTGTCGTTGGTATTCCTGGGCACCTTGGGAAGATAAAGGGGGCCAAGCATCGGACTGACCACCCCATCTCAGTTCGTGTCATACGATAGGTCGAGAATATGTGGAGCGCTACCTCCACATTCCCCATGCGCAGTTTATGGCACCTGCGTATCGCACAGGGGATAGCTTTTCGTTTAGCTTTACTCAGACAGTAAAACAATCGAAGAAATGGTAGGTCGTGGCTCACTGCTTAGTTTTTGTTGACTGCTTTCGACCACTCACCCGAAATCTACTCTTTTTCGCTTCACATGGGAAAATACGGTTCCGAGCTTAGTAATTTGGACTCTGGAAGGAAACGACCATATCAATTTATTTAAGGAATCCCGTTTTCAGTATATTTTTCAAATTTGAACATTCAAAACCTACTTATAGAGAAAAGAGTACTCCACTGAAGAAAGATAGAGTACAGAAGTGTACACCCTCAAAAAGAGTACATGCAGTCTTAAAAGAGTACGTCTGGTCCAGTAAACTGTGCATATAACGTCAACAAAGCAACCATTTTAAAATCATTTTCAGAATTAATATACTTTTAAAATTATTCGTATGGATAAAATTGATTAGTGAATGTGTGCGTATGTGTGGCGTTTTATATGAATTTAAAAGAGAATTTAATAATCGAACTCATTTCAATTAGAGAGGTTTCCTATGCAAACAACTGAAAAAGATTGGAAAATTTGAGGGGAAACAAAAACAAAGCACTGAAAAAGGGGGAATTATAAACTCACAAAAGCTCTCAGAGGAATTAGTGCTTTCTCATATTTCCCACTTTACTTAATTCCACTTACTACCGCTTTGTGTTCTTGTAAACGGAAAACTTAAAAAAAAAAGGAAGGAAGGAAACAAAAGTAGTATTGTGTGTACAATACAAAACAAGGAAGTCTAGAAGTTACTTAAAAGAAGCTTAAAAGTATTATCAGTAAACTACTGCTACAAAGGAAGGCAATCTGTTAAAGGAACTTTCCACGTTGCAGTAATTATAACTGTAGCCATAATCTTGAGAGTGGATTATTTCTTCTCTCTCCCAGAGTAATTTTAGAATTCACTAAGATCGTACGAAGTGTACTTAAAACTGTAATTATGTGTACAAAAATTAAACAAGTTAGTGCTGCGATCGCGAAGTTCCTTCATTAATTTCTATAAAATAACCTGGCAACACTGACAACTACTTAGGTAATGGAAAACTCACAGTACTTTTCTATTGTGTCGAATTATTTTTATGCCAAATTTGGTGCAGCTAGGTCTAATTGAATGGAAGCAATTTGACCAATTCTTTTTTTTAAAAAAACGGGTTGGCAACACTGAACTGCACCAATCAAGACTGTTCCGGCATCTCTGTGCTAGTTTAGTGAAAACATTTTCCAACGACACTTCAATTTTCTCTTTACAATTTGTTATTCTTGAGATTAAATTTCTGGATACGTACGGACAGACGGAGATCCTGAGCGGGATTATAAGGTTCCTTTAGCTACAGCTTCACTATCAAGCGACCTAAAAATGTACGTAAGTTTCAAAAACGATCAGGAAATGCTTGCATAAGTCCCATTTATTACCGCTTATCATAAAGCGGAAAAATTGCATTTAGTAAAGGCAGAACATAAATTACAGCATTTTATTGATTCGTTGAACTAGGAAACATATTTCTTAAAGAAACTTTCCCTGACTCAAAATAAAGAAAGTACGTGCTCGTAGCTAAATCTTGGAATGCTTTTTTTTGTTTCGAGAGTTCCCTGAAGCAGGTCCTTGAAATGCGCCTTACCTTAAGATGAAAACACTTCAGTTCCTTCATCAGAAGATACTTAACCTTTCTTCGAGAATGGCACAGAGAGTATAATTTGCTGTTGCTCGAACTTATCAATTCTTTACTGAGTCAATTCCCTTTTCAATAACATTTGACGTTTTAAACAACTAATATTGATTATATTGACGCTAAATTACTAGTATTTGTGTCTATAACAGTATTCATTGAACAAAGTTTTAACATCAGAGTCATGGGGTTCAGTACTATTTTTTGCGTGTTATTCACCACAGAGTGTAACGGTTTAACACAGCTTTTAAGTTTTAACACACGGTCGGCGGTGTTAAATTCAGGGCTTGGTTCATGTTTGCTGTGTTAATTCAACAGTGATCATGTGTTAGTACGATGGCGTAGGAAGTGACAAGTATACAATATTAGTTCTTACGCCACTGGAACATATTTGCTGTACACGTCGAACTGAACAATGGAGTTTAAAAATTCGACCGTTTTATCAACTAATGTCCTCGGCCAATCCCGTTTCCATCAGAAGTTAGATTTTTAAGCTCCATGAACCCCATACTCCAGCCGAGATTCGAACCTACAATCTTTTATATGCTAACTTGACATCTTAAGCCTATCGACCACTGCAGCAGATCTTTAGCGTTAGACGTTTAGCAAGAATTTCCAGCATAACAAGTCATTCTACAATAAACTCCTTAACTTCAAAGGAACATAATCCATAACGATATACGTTTCCCATTTCAAACATTACATAGGTATCTTTTTATAGGCTATTTATGTTCAACGATTCCCTTTCATCAAATGCAGTATGTAGGAATATTTTTTTTGTTTCGAATGTATTGCGTCTCTTTTAACTGCTTACAAACACACATTTCAATATTTCGTTGTTTTTTACGATACTTTTGTTCGTTAGAAAATGTTTTTGTATACGCAGAAGATATTTAACAATTCATCACAAAACAATACAATGTGCTGTCAGTATATTAACATCACAATGAAAATAGCAACAACGATTCCGTTCTTTTTTAACTGCCATGTGGTTTTACCCACGTACTCTAAAATTAGAGTTGTTCTAGCAACGCTGAAGACTAATTGGCCTGCGGTGATGCTATTAAACCTTACCACAGAATAAAGCAATTCAATTATGATAGGTATTTTTTTTCTGTTAACTGTAATTTAGAATATACTTTCTATATTACGTTTTCTATGGCACATTATTGCCGAAATGGTTGAAACTATCGGATACATTCTCTGGCTGCGCGAGAATAAAGAAGCGTAAGAAAATAACTCGGGATTTCACTTTCAAAAAATATGTGAAACTGTATAGGCCCCTATACAAAATTATTTAAAGTTTTAATATAAGAAGTTAGTTTTCAAACCTTTAGAGAACGGAAAGGCTTCTTCGTCTTTAAGTCAAGGAAAGTGGTAAAGACATTAATTCAGTCTCCTTTTCGTAGTATTTAGCTGAGCTTTGAAAACAACCTAGAAAGGTTTACCACAGGCATGTGAGTAATATAATTACGCTTAAATTAATCGTTGTTAATATAATTGAACAACGTATCAAGAGCTGATCTAGATTATCTCTTGTTTTCGCTCTAAAATACACAAAGAGAGAACGAACTGAACCATGCGTCCTTCTGCAGTCACATCAGTACTTCAGAGTCAGTGAGACCTCTAATGACTTTTGGCAATTTCTCTCTCCCTGACAATGAAAACAATGGCAAATTGTTATACTCATATCAAGATCCCCACACACCTTCTATTCTCACTATTGTCAAGTCCAAGTCCAAAATTTTTCTTTACTTTTTTCTTTTTTGAAGTTTCGGATGTATATCCATGTCTTCTTTCCTGATTTGACTTCTTGGCGTTTGGGGAGATTTTTCTTTTCTTCCTTGGGAGGTCAGCTCTGCATCTGTCGCATCACTGTGTTTTTCTTCCTTTTTTTTTTTTTACTGATGAATCGCTTTTCAAAGTGTAGCCGACAGCTCAATAACGTGACAGGCTTGGAAACCGTAGAAATCGAATGTAACAAAATGTCATTTGGAAATACAATCAATACTTGCAGTGCAATTTTAAGCTTTCATGATGAATTTCTGCAATTAAGTATTTTATTTGGGGGGTTCACTTCCATACATGGCCGCCGCAATAACAAAAATTGCCAGAGAAAAAAAATAATACATTGAATTAATAGAAATTAATAAAATACAATACTGGAAGCTTCAAAATGGAAAAGATTTTATACATTTCCTTACAATCATCATAATGAGGAAGGTTATGTTTATAGTGACATCTATTCACCCTCTTAGTACCAAGTTATTAGTAAATAAATGCAGATTACAGTATCAGTCGTTACGAATAAACCATACTGCCATCTACAGCCTGGGTAGGTAAATAGGTTAAAAGTGGCGTACATATACAAACACAACATAGACTAAAATAGCGAGTGTTAATTTAACAATTTTGTTCTGCTACCCTAACGTTAGTGCTCACCACAAGTTACCCAGTAGCAACGCTCGTACTATCAACTTATTGATAGAACGGCTGTTTCTATTGGATAACTTCTGTTACCGAGCACACTAGTGGCTCGTAAACTATCGCTATGATAACGTAGCTTAAATGTGTTGAATTTTTAACACAAGAGCGGTGCTACACTATCTCAATTCTCAATCTCTTTTTAGAGTTAGTACTCGTAGTTAAAAAAGCGTAGTAAAGTTAAAACCACAACATTATTGTTGTTATTGTTAGAGGTATTAAAGCATTACATTTTGTTGTTTTCTTCTAAATTGTCAAATATCTATGCAAAGGAGGAAGTTAAAACAAGTGTGTAAATGCTTAAAAGCCAAGAGCTATGGTCGCCTTTCCTTTTGTAGT
Organism: Lepisma saccharinum; assembly: GCA_022664845.1. Classification (NCBI taxonomy): domain Eukaryota; kingdom Metazoa; phylum Arthropoda; class Insecta; order Zygentoma; family Lepismatidae; genus Lepisma; species Lepisma saccharinum. The sequence goes on along the minus strand of JAGDQP010004498.1, from coordinate 9,553 downwards.
TATGGAGCAGTAGGTTTTGTATCAAAAGAGGTTTCTGTATCTAAAGCAAAAGTTTGAAGATATTTACGTTTTAGTGTAGAAATATATCTAGCACCTTGGTCCATGATTCGTGTTCGATTAGCCTCAAAGACGAAAATTTATTCATTATTAGCAACTATCGGGTTGACTGAATTATAATTAAAATTAATTTGAATTGATTATGAAAAATAGTAAATTAATTATAAAATTATAAAAAACAGGTAATTGTTTAGATTTCTATAAAACTTTTCATTACTTTTAGTGAAAAAATGAAAGTAAAATTTAAAATAAAAAATGAATTTGATGCTTTGATGGTATTTCTCAAGGAAGCTAAAGAAACAAGGTAGGTGCCACGCGCATATTATCGTCTGGAGTCCCGCTCGTATGACGTCAGCCGCAGTCAAGAGGATAGGATAACACATACGAATACAAGCTGTGCCCATGCGTTTAACACACAGAAGGGACATAAGCTAATTGGCAAAATGATTTGCAATTAGATTTTGTTGTGTCTGGTGTGTCATTAGTTCCAAACTTATATTTAATAAATCCGGTGGACATGTTACCGCACTAAGGCGTCTGTACAAAGTGCAGGGACTTGCGAGAGGATAACACAAAACTCTTCTGAAATAAACAAATAATAAAGTACTTTTTCGATGATGCACGTACTATAACAGCTTTAGTAATATTATCATTTTCCCAGCTCTTACATGCGACATTAAGAAGCATTTCATGTTGGCTTTTTGAAAACATTTTGTTAAATTTTTCACCAACCTTTTTAAATTTTGATA